>OMLC01005341.1:1440-24961 GCA_900302585.1 Regalecus glesne | reverse complement strand
GGTAATACAGTCATCTAGTGATCAGAAGATTGGTGGTTTGATCCCCAGCTCCTGCAGAAAGTGTCTCGGTGTCCTTGAACAAGACACTGACCTCCTAACTGCTCCCCGAGTGCCACATGGTGGCAGCTCACTGCTCTTATAAAATAGGAGGGGTAAAATGCAGAGAAATCCAAATTTACCCTTGTGGGACTGATAAGGGAATTATCTATTATTATTATTATTATTATTATTATTATTATTATTATTATTATTATTATTATTATTATTATTATTATTATTATTATTATTATTATTATTATTATTATTATTATTATCATTATTATTATTAGGGGTGGCATGGCTCAGTGGGTAGAGCGGTCGCCTGGCGATCAGAAGGTTGTAGGTTCGATCCCCGGTCCTGCCGAGAAGCGTGTCGAGGTGTCCTTGAGCAAGACACTGTTCCCCTAACTGCTCTGCCCTGTGATAGACTGGCGACCTATACAGGGTATATCCCGCCTCTCGCCTAATGAGAACGGAGATGGGCTCCAGTTCCCCCGCGACCCGATTTCGGATAAGCGGTTGACAATGGATGGATGGATGGATTATTATTATTAGATATTGAGAACACATTCCTCCAGCCTTGGTTCTGTTGATCTATTTATTTATCAATCCCTGTACCTCCAACCCTAACATTTGTTATTTTGGAGACTCCCACAAAGCTCAGATGATATCTCAAACCCTGCCAGCTGGTCAGTCTGTCAGGGGGACTGGCTGCTGTCCTCAATGTCTAGTAACAAGCTTGACCCTGATGCTCGACAAAGGCCAACACGGGCCAATTGGTAGCTCAGTCATGTCTGCTCTCAGAGATGTTGATCAGCATGCCAAGCATCGATCAAACAGACATCAGCCAGAGCAAGCTCAGCTGAGGAGACCATCCTTCCATTCATATGATCCCCTAAAAAAACAATCAGACGGGAGGTCATTTTTTATGTGTCATGATTAGTCCCCACGATGTGGGGGATGGACATAGATTTAGATGGAGCTTCGGGGATTGAGGCCGGATGCCCTTCCTGACACCCTGCAGTGGGTTCGAACCCCCAACATCTGGCAAGTCAGCTCCAAAAGCACGCACTCCACCACTGAGCTGCCACGGCCCCCTCCGCTAAAAGATAAGATAAAACCTTCTTATTCTTTCCCCTCCATTTCTTCTTATTAGCTTCCAGCTAAGGATTATAGCGGTGTGGTGAGTCTAGAGGCACTGGCCCGAGCAAAAACAATCCCCCACCAACACCTTGGCAGTTCAAACAAAAAATCTCGAGTTTAAGAATCAGGTGAAATCAAGCGAAACGAATGAGATCAAATATGGATAAATCTCAACTTTTAGAACAGTGGATCGAAAACTAACAGCAGTCTCAGCAAAGTCTGAGTCACCTCTATTTCACCTCTGTGAAGTTTTTACCCAGCACTTCAAGGGAATCGATGTAAAAGTGGATGCAAGCTACATGTAGTCCACAATGTGTCACAGCAGTCGAAAATACAATCGAGGCATCGCTAGTGGAACTCGCCCAACTTGACTGTTATTTATATACACAGAAAACCCAGGCTCTCACTCTCTCACACTCACACACACATACGGAGCCTTGCCATAGTGAATGATTCAACGGCTTTGCAGCAGTTCTCTTTCTCCATCCAGAGGTGGGAGTCAAGGGGGCTGCCTATATCGACAGGGTTTCACCTGAGTGCCTCTCCACGGGTTCCTGACTTCGCTCTCTTCCTTCCCTATTCTCCTGGCCCTCAGCGCTGGAAGAGAGACCTGCCACTGAAATATGTATGATTTGGAGGAGGAGAGGTGGAGAGGGAGAGCGTGGGGCTGCAGGGAGGTGATGGGCTTGGATGACGCAGCACAGCAATCTGGCCCCGGCAGCAGCGAAGTGACTTCACAGATGAAGGCAGATCTTTTTTTCTGAATTCGGGTCATATCAATAACGAGAAGCTTGTTTCCCTCTTAACAAATCGAGGTGCACTTTCCCTTCCGTTATCATCACAGCAGACATGCTTGATATTGGTTTTATACATAAACTTTCAAAAAGCCAACTTAAAATAGCACGCCCTGGTTCCTCTTCAGTGAGCTGTGGTACAGAACACCGCAGCGGCGCCTGGCAGAGACGCGCCAATACTACAGAGCCCCTCTGCGTCTGGTAGGGGCCCAATGGAAAGGGAACATGTAGGATGGAATAGCAGGATCTTCTCCATACTGCACATGTTCAGCTTTATGCTGTTTAGGGGGGTGGACTTGAGGAGTTCACATCTAATATTGTCCTATTTTCCCATTTTCAGCACAGACTTTAATTGTCAAAGTTGTTGTTTCAAAATAAAATCATTATTTATTTTGAAGCTAAAAACATAACTTCCTCACTGGTGGATAAAAAAGGATTTTGAAGGATCCTTTATGATAATGATCCCAAGAGCTATGCCATCCCGAGCTTGGCTCCTGGTAATAACAATCTATTTATAGTAATGAACACTTAGAATGTAAATATGCCAGATTAAGGCACCTAGCTTATTTGTTGTCCCAGGCAATTGGGGGAGTTTAGTGTCTTGCTCAAGGACACTTTAGTGCACTTTCTGTAGGAACTGGGGATCAAACCATCAATTTTCTGATTACTACAAATGGTTGTGAATAAAAGCGAAGCTCTGGGAGTCAAAAATGAGGATGGCTGACAAGCTATCTTTTCAAAGCAGCGAAGCAGGTTTAGAGTGAAAGTTCAGATCAGGGGTGAAAATCAGAACAGGAGCTGAGAGCCCCGGACATCCCCGTGTCCAGCTCTTAATATGCCTTTTCAGCCCTCCCAGATCTTGGGGGCCCAATAAGATTTCTTAATTTCTGATCATGACATTAGACTATATTAATTGATCATTTAGTTTGTGCAGTCTTATACAACATGTTTTTGTCCCAACTTGGTTTCCCGAACAGCACTTCTGTTGCTTCATATCCATCTCACGGTGGGGGTGTTAAGCCATATTTGGTATACTCAAGACTGACACTCCCCACAAGCTCAGCCAATAACTATCACACACTTGTGCAACATCATGCCTTTTAAGCCTCAACAAAGTCAAGGGGAACTCTGCCATACCCCACAACAACCGTCTTACCTGAGCTACGCCCGTAGGGTCACCAAAGATGGAAAGGTCAAAGGGGAGGTGCCAGATGAAGCGCGATCCAACACAATTCTCATGGCTGAACAGGCAGAAGATGTCCTCAGGTCATGATGACAGTGAACGCGGATGAAGGCTGCGACAGAGGGTGGTCATCACCCCAATCATCACAGTTCTCCACGCTGTTGGGCTCTGGTCACCCCCTGCCATGGACTGTGTGGGGGCTGCAGGTGCATCAGCATCTCCATGTGAACGCTGTCGCGTGTAGGCTTCCTCCTACAAGGACACCCACAAGGACCTAGAAGGAGGATGGTCATACTTGATCATGAAAAATTACTGATGATGATGATGATGATTATGTCTATGCAAATATATATCCACCATTTTAGCCTATTTATGTTCTAGTCACTCAATGTATGTAACCACGGAAGAAGAATTGCTCATCTTCTTTGTTTAATATCTTTTGTACATTGAGCTTATTCCTTCATTTGTTCCCACATAAACGTCAAGCCTCCACTATTCAGACAAACAAAGGGCAGACAGACGAGGAATGCTGCTTTGAGTTCGCTCCATTACATGCTTTTGTACGGATTAGACTACGGTTGTCGTTGTCCTCCAGGAAATGGCACTTCAGGTCTCCCCACGTCTCGGCGGCAGCCCGTGTCTCTTTGATAAGAGAAGAAGAAGAAGCGGTGTGATGGATAGGGATGTTTGTACCGGTAAGCCCGGGGATCGCGCGCGTTGATGGACAGAAGTGCGGACAGTTTGAAACCAGGCGAGATGCTTTCTAAAGTAAAGACAGCTCATGTAGGCAGCAGCATTTGTCAGAAGGCCGACAAAACTAACTACAAAAAACAAGAAAAGCAACCCGTTCATGCCTCTTATTTGCTTCTTCATCCATCTCCACATCTCTTTGTCCTAACCTCGAGAAAAATCTTGCCTCGCTCTGACAGGTGACTGGAGGTATCAAGCTGGAAGAAACACACACACACACACACACACACACACACACACACACACACACACACACACACACACACACACACACACACCCACACCCACACCCACACACACACACACACACCGAGTGACCAGAGCAACAAGAGGAATTTAGTGAGTTGTACCACATCCCAGCTGGACTGACGGTGAGCGCTAGCGGTGTCCTCCATTCTTCTCAAAAGGATGAAAGGACATCAACTCATCTAAGACACCTAAGGAACGCCTGGAATTAAGAAAAGGGAAGCTCTCCAACTGGGGCTTGCCTGGGAGATGACCTCGGTTCACCGCCAAAGTGAAAAACAGAGAGAACTTCAAAAACACTCCCCATGCTACACCTGTGATCAATTATGATTCTGCAAAATTAGAGAGTTACTAACAATACCACAGCCTGTAATAATTCATAATTATCAAAAGAGTGCAGAGGAGGGAGTTTGCTTTTCAAGGCAAGGTTCAAACAGACTTTAAGAAAGCTGTGGAAGGGCTGAGTATGTGTTGCACCATCCCTATGTTGAACTCACAACAAGAGAGGGTTGAATTGTGGATTGTTTTTGATTTAATCACACATATGTCTTATCTCCAAAAAATATTTATTTAATGAGTAATAGCCATTGGATGAGGATCATGATGCAGAATCAGTTTTGATCTCTAAGAACAAAACTTCTTTGTTTTTTCAAAATTCCAACTTGTGGGGTAACAACATGGCAAACGCAAAAAGTCCTGTAAACTATGCTGAAGGAAAACAAACACCCACACCATTTCTCTTCTGTTGTTTGTGTAGCTGCTAGCATTCGCTTGCTGCTGAGACACAATTATAAGTTAATGACATCCATTATGCATTGAACCGAAACAAATGAAAACCCCGTTTCATCCCGGAATTTTCTAAATTAAGTCCTACATGAACCTCAGGAAGTTTACCAGAGAGCTCTGGGTGAATGGAGAATAAACACAGACGAATTTCAAGTTGGTAATCCCTCATTGCAATGTGACTAAAATGATATGATGACAAGATGAGGTGGTCATTCCACAACGAAGAAAATCCCTATAACCTGTAGATTTTTCATCTTCATCAACGGTCTGTATGACTTTACAAAAACTCTCGTATTTGAGAAATTGAAAAATGATTACGCGTACAGTGTCGCCTGTATCCTTCCAATTATTTGAGTGTAATTACAAAAGCCCAATTGCCATAGAGTCTAAAAGGTAACCGTTTCAACGAAAGTACAAATTCTGCATTCGGAGTTTGTAGGCCAGCAAGATGCCAGCATGTCCGTGGTGCGTTGATATCTATGTAGAGTCGCTATCAGTGTGAACTGTGAAGCTCCTAGGATAATGCTATCGCTACTCAACACTCCTGCCACAAAAGCTGGCGGAGGACCACACCAGCCTTCAGACAGGGTTGCACACCAATGGACAATCTCTATCGTGAAGTGGAAGGGGGATGGAGTGGGGCGGGGGCTCCACTAAATGAAATCCGTCTCAAAACAATCTCCGTGCCAGAGAATATCCCAGAGAATACACTCTCCCTGAAAGAAAATAAATTGAATCTCCTGTTTGGGTTACACTAAATAGAGAAAATAAAGACAGCTTGCTGAAATTCTTTCATATGTAGCAGGTTTAGCATCAGGCTTACTTTTGGAGGGGGGAAAAAGTGAAACGAGAGCCAAAAAGGGACAGGAGTGATTGTAACTCTTTGTGATAAGGTAGTATTTCACACCATATTCAAATATCTATCCAAAACACCTTGTTTAAAAATACCGGACATTAAGTAAAGATGTCACAGTACCTACTGTATACTCAGTATCATCTGTGCGTGATGTGTTCTCAATATAACTGACACATGGCTTGAGAATGTATTATGCACCGTTCCCTAATGGATTGACCATGATTTAGCAGACCTGTATGTGTTCCTATACTGAAACATGTGTGATCTCTCCGTGGTGAGCTCTGAAAAGGGATAGCTGCTGACTGAGAGAGAGCTAAATTATGCAAAGAGTGTCAGGTTGCTCAAACAACTCGCCTGGAGGGCTGGCGGGGTGAGATCCACACCCAGCCAACCACGGTGGACCTGGTTAGCAGGAGGCCCAATCTGTCTCACAAAACCCTCTGCGCTGGCATGCATCTCATTAAGTTAACAGCTTGCCGTCAGCACAGAGACAGGAAGTCGACTGTTGTGTCATGATGAATACTCTCGTAAGCACCACATGTCATGGACAGAGGCTACACTGGCTACCTACAAAAGTGCCCCACAACATCTGAATAGATACTCACTCATGGGGAGATGATGGGATCAGGTGGGTGATGGGATACCTTGTTTTCTGGGTTTTTAACCTCAGTTAGTTGCGGTCTTACTGTTGAAAATAAAATCTTCAACTTGTAAAACACAACAACATTTATTTCCTCACTGTTATACTTTTGTATGGATTGCATTTGAGTGTGATGCTGCGGTGGCTCAGTGGTTGAGCACACGCGTTGGGAAATGATCAGCCAGGTGTTGCCGGTTCAATCCAACTGCAGGGCGTCAGAAAGGGCATCCGGTCTTTACCCCCTATGCTCCATTTAAGTCCAAGACCACCCCTACAATGTGGGTACTAATCGTTGGAATGTAAAACAGACCTCAGTCATATTTGAGTGCGATGGAGTAGCAATTGTAAATTGGGGGGAGGGTGAGTTCTTTTTTGTTGTTGCCTTAATTCATTGTGTTGAATTGTTCCTTACTATATTATGCACAAAGACCAGTGGTTTTCAGAAAGTGTACTGAAGTCCAAGGGTCTCCTTTGTATATGATGTGAACCAGACTTCAAATGATCACTCAGGTATTTTTCAAGCATTTACAAAATGATTCATAACATAATTTGTGCCCATAGGTACAAAATGCTTGTGTAGCATAGCACAGCACTTATATACCAAAAAGGGTTAGCAATGCTAATCGACTGGATTAAACTGTCTTTTTATAGAAGAAATGAACCATGACAGTGTCTCAGTTGTCCAAAAAGACCTCTGACCTTTGGACTGATTCTCTGATCAGTCCCCGTCCTTTTCAACTTATTCTTCACGTGTCCTGAACCATGCTGTAGACAGCTTCCAGAGTGGTGTGTATCTGCATTACAGACTGGATGGATCGGTTTTCGATCTCCGCAGAGTAAATGCTAAAACCATGAGCGACTACTGCTTGAAGGGTTATTTGCGAAGGACTTCACCTTACGGGTGCACTCAGAGCCCGACCTCCAAGTCATTATCAGCATGTTCACAGAGCTCTGTCAGCTCTTTGGACTAATGATCAGCCTCAGCAAGACATAAGTGATTCATCAACCCTCGCCGGGATCTACATCCCCTTGCCCCAATATCCAACTCGATGGTGCCCAGCTGGAGGTCTTCAGCCACTTCAAATACCGGAGACACACCATCTCTTCCAATGGCTCAACTGCCAAGGAAATTTCTCCTTTGGTCACCTCTACTCCTGTGTGATGGCCAACGAGAATATCAAATTGCAAACTAAGACCAAGGTGACCAAGCAGACATCGTCACTACCCTCCTCTACGGCTGTGAGTCCTGGACTCTTTATCGCAGCCACTTAAGTTAGCTTGAGAAATCCCTGAGCTCCATTATGGGAATTACGTGGCAAGGTAAAGTATAAAATGTGAAGGTTTGGGAAAAGGCTGATTTTAATAGCATAAGGTCCATGATTGTGAAGGCCTAACGTCACTGGACCTGCCATATAATCCATATGCACGAGTCATGGTTGCCATAGCAGTTTCTTTATGTTGTGCTTTCTGAAGGCCACAAAAGAGTCGGATGCCCCCAAAGCAGATACAAGGACTATATCAAAGGCAGCCTTAGAACTGCAGCATCCCCCCACCACATCCACAATCCTGTGCTGCCAACCGAGCTCATTGGTGTGTTCTGACTTGAAAAGCTCCAATCTTGTACAAGGCAAGCCGACACGCAAAGATCACCAGTGCCAGAGACCACAGGAAAGCTGCTTCATCTGCGACGGCCACTGCAGCATTCCAGTGCTCACAATGTTCCCATACGTTAGTTTCCAGAATTGGCGTTATCAGCCACGTATGAGCCCACGACCAACAGACACAAAAAAGACTTTATCAAATCAATGGTCCACTGAGATGATGAACTGCTGAGCTGTCACGGTCCAAAGGTCTAAACAAGTTAAATAATCTAAATAATGACATGAACTATTAATGACCACTCCTGAAAATAAATCAGATAAAATATTTGCTCCCCTAAATTCCCAACAGATGTTGCATGTTGGTCAAATTATGTACATATATTTTTACCAAATTGTCCTTGAGCAAGACATTAGACTCCGTTCCATCTCAGGGCTTGAGATGTAATGGGGACCTGTCCAGGGGGTTTTCCTACCTTTTACTCAATGAGCGCTGGGATAGTCTCCAGCATGACACTGCAGCCCAACTTCGGTTAAATGGTTGACAATGGGTGGATGGATGGATGGTGGCCTTTGAGATTTCTCTGTAATTTATGTTTGACTGAAAAGTGCACTAATCAACTACACATGCTCACTACAGTTCCCCTCTGATAAGTTCTGTTCTTTTCTGACTTTAGTGTTCTTGTGGATGGTATTCTGCTGTGATAACTTATCGCCCGAACTCTGTCTGCTCTATCTATTTGAGCCGCTGCATCCCCCTTTAGTTAATATTTGAGGAAAATATCTTTACGTGAAATTCTCTGAGAAAAAAGCCTGATCTCTATCACTGTCCTAGGGCATGTAATTAGCCACCATCAGCATACCTACATTTTAATAGCCAATCAAGACAGCTCTCTCCAAGGAAGCGTTCCAACATGCCTGTCAATCATGTTGCATATGCAGTGCACTGTCATGTTATGTCAAGCACAGGAGGCGTATTAAAAGATTGAACCATTAACCTCATTAGTTTCTGTTGCCATGCACTGAAGCAAACTTCTTGCTCAATCAATCACAGCAATTGGTTCTCATGGAAACAGAGGCTGGATTCTAGCTATGGTAGGAGAAAAAACAGGACCTAAAGCATAATAAATGAGTCAAGTTAAAATTCCGCTGGCTGTAGCAACACTTCTGTAAGTAATCTGATCAACAGTTGGTTAAGTTTTAAAAAATGTTCATGTTGTGAGTACACAAATAGATAAAGAATCAGATTATATTTTACTGATTTTCTCTTCACACAAAAGCCATTCCACACCTGTCCATCTTGGGGAAGTGATCCCTACTTTGTTGCTCTCCCCAAGGTTTCTTGTTGTTTTTTCCTCTGTGAAGGGTTTTAGATGGTTTTCAGGGAGTTGTTCCTTATCTGATGTGAAGGTCTAAGGATGGGATATTGTGTTATTGTAAAGACCACTGATGCAAATTTGTATGTTGGGAAAATTGTACAAATAAAACTGACTTGATTTGACTTCATCAACTTTTTTCTCTTTTTTTGTATTGCCACATGACACGGGCTGCTGGAATTTGCTCTCTGCATTTAACCCAACCTATTGTATAGGAGCAGGGAGCACAGCAGCCATGTGGCACTCGGGAGCAGTTAGGGCAGGGGTTCCCAAACTGTGGGTGGCGACCCCAAGTGGGGTTATTTGATTTGAGGATGGGTTTGCCTAATGTTTTTTGGGGAAAAAGGTATGCAAGTGATTATTTTTTGGTCTCTATCAAATATCTGAAATTACTACTTCTACTACCACTACTAATAATAATGATAACACTACTAAGCCGGTCAGACTAGAAAAGTGCTATATAAGAACAAGTCTATTTACTTTAACATACCCAACATCTCAACAACTAAGTTATACAAATTTAATCGTTCATACATTTCAACCAATCACAGAATACATTCTATAGGCTAATTAGGCTACCCATCTCAGCTCCTGCACACCTGATTTGGCTATCATGTTTACATCATTAGACAGATATCAAAATGGAGAAGTATTTTGAGAGTGTTCAACTTCAAGTTCTAGTTCTGATCTTGATTCTGATAGCAGAAAAGTGATAAAGAAAGGTGCCAGAAAATGTGATGAAATTTATGTCCAATACAGTTTTACCAGTGTATTTGAAGCTGAGGAAGATAAGCCAAAATGCCTGCTATGTCTTGCTGTGCTATCCAGTGAAAGCATGAAGCCCAACAAATTAAAATGGCATCTCCAGACGATACACAAGGAATTCACTGAGAAACCAAAGGCTTTTTTCCAACAAAAACTGGATGTAATGAATCACCAACAAGTACCTTTCAAAAAGACAATGAGTGTGTCCAAGAGAACCCTGAAAGCTTCGTACGAGGTGAGCTACCTCATAGCAAAGACTATGAAACCCCACACCATCAGGGAAAGCCTTATTTTGCCTGCTGCAATAGATATTGTAAACACAGTGTGTGGGGAAGCAGAAGAAAACAAACTTAAATCCATCCCATTGTCAGATAATACCATGAAATGAAGAATCAGCAATATTGCGAGCAACCAGGAGGAAACACTGAATGAACGCTTGAAAATCACACCTGCACATACCTTACAGATGGATTGTAGGACCGAGGGGTGAGATGCTTATTATGCTCCGGTTTTTGTTTGCTCTATGTGGGAGGAATTTATAAAGGAGGAAATTTTATTACAAATATTTTTCTTAGACTACTTCAGCATGAAGCACAAGAGATATTTAGTTTCCTTCATGGCTACATGGAGAGAAAGAACATCCCGTGAGATCACATGGTTGACTTCTGTACCGATGGTGCTCCAGCCATAGCAGAGCACAGAGCCAGCCAGCAGTCATTACTGCTGAGTGTTGCTCCATCTACTATATGGAACCATACCATGATTCATCATGATGAATTGGCGGCTAAATAACTGAGCACAGAACTCGGGGAAATAATACAGCATGTCAAGTCTATTGTTAACTTTATTAAACACCATCCACTGCGAGCATGCATTTTTGCTAAATTATGTCAAGATATAAGATCTGATCATGATGTGTTTCTATTTCATACTGAGGCCCGATGGTTGTCAAGGGGGAGGGTATTGGAGAGATTTTTATTACTGAAAAATGAGTTTCTGTCATTTGTGATGGATGTCAAGAAAAAAAGAACTTGTTGATTTTTTTATGCAACCAGAAAAAGATGTCTCCTTGCATATATAATGGATATTTTTGGTAAACTCAATTAACTGAATGTCAGTATCCAGTGAATAACACAAACCTAATATACATGAGTGAGCAAATCACAGTGTTCAGGGGAAAGATTTAGTTTTGTAAGATGAGGCTTTCACAGACAAACTATGAGTCTTTTTTCCCCAACTTTCAAAATTCTTAACTGACAATGACATTGACCAGTGTCCCTACCAGTAGATTAGTAAGTACCTCAGCCACCTGGATGGGGATTTTGTCATCTACATCCCTGATGTGGAGATGACAAAGTTTGACTGGATCCTGGATCCTTTCAATTGCCATCCCGATTCAACTGAAATACTTGTGCATAAAATCAAACAGCTCATTGAACTGTCATGCAATCAGATCTTACAAAGAACACATTCCCAGGACTCTGACAGAATTTTGGTTTGCTGCAAAAGCTTCAAGCTTCAAGCACTGGTTACTGTTTAAAGTGCACTTCATATTGTTTCAAAGGAAGATCAGTGATGTAAACATGTAAACATGTAGACAAATTGACGTATGGTATGTATATACAGCAACATTTGACGAAGAAAATCAACACATGCTGATACAGGGTATTTCAAATTCACTCAACATTTTTCGTTTGCCGAAGTTATTATGGTTAATATAGTTTCCCTACCACTGAAGATACACAAGCTAGTATATTCTTTGTGCTGGTCCCAAGCCTGTATAAATGGTGAGGCATATGTCAGGAAAGGCATCTGGCATAAAAACCATGGCTAAACAAACAATAAAAATGTCTATAAATGGGGCCTCCGGTGGCCTAGGGGGTTAAGGCACCTATGTTCAGTGCATCTCTGCATCATGCAGCAGGGTGTTCGAATCCTGGCTGTGCCGTTTCTAATCAGAGGTCCATAGTTAGTGGAGCATAATTGGCTAAGCCTCAGATGAGTGTAGGGGTTAGGTTGGATAAAAGATTTTAGGTTCGCTAGTGTCCTCCTCTTGGTCATCTGGGCACTCATGGTTAAGTGAACAGAAAGTACTCTGCTTCTTTCTCCTCGGATGGACAAGCACTGTGCTTTCCCCAGACCTTGATGTGTGAAATATTCATGTGACTTGGAGGACTCGCATGCTACAGCTTCCTCCTTCCTGTTGATACTCTAGAGGGGTATCAAAGCAACATATCTAGCCATAATCATCACGGGGAATTTGGGTGGGAAAAGGGATCAAATTAATGAAATTAAATTCAAAAAGGCCCCAAAAATGTCCATTCTGCAAATCAAAATTAATCCCTACATTGTGAGGTGGGAAAAGGAACTAGATGGATCATGGGGAATTGGGTTCAGAGGGCCTTCCTGACACCTCATGGTGGGATCAAACCTGTGACATCTGGCTTGCCATTTCCTGATGTGCGCCCTCTACCACTAAACCACTGTGGCCCCCTAAATCAGATCATAAATCTAATTTCCATACTGGATCACTCAAGGTCAAGGTTACCAAGGACTACCCCCAGGGCTGTTTTGCCAGCAGGGTGCTGGTGGAAACTATGCTGCTGTTTGGTGATGGAGAAATACAGGAGTAAGATCTGTCCAGAGGCAGCGGGAGAGGAGAAAGGGTTGAGGTGTAGAAATGAAAGACGAACCTTTGAATGTTGGCACCATGACTTGTAAAGGGAGAGAGCGGGTGTGTTGAAGTGCACTTCAGCTAGATACTAAACTCTTAACTCCTCCCCAGGCGCTGCTGTTGCCCACCGCTCCTATACAATAGGATAGGTCAAATGCAGAGGACACATTTCATGGTAAGAATACAATGGGCAGATAAAGTGGCTTTTCTTTCCTCTCCTTTCCAAAGAAGTGGGATAGCCAGAGAGATGAAGAAAGACAGGAGTACAAAGAGGTGCAGTGTGAAGTGAAGAGAGAGGTGACGAAGACAAATGAAAAGACATATGGTGAGTTTTAAGAGAGGTTGGAGACTAAGGAAGGAGAAGAGGACTTGTACCAATTGGCAAGGTAGAGGGACTGAGCTGGAAAGGATGTGCAGCAGGTTAGGGTGATGAACGATGGAGATGGAAATGTGTTGACAAGCGAGGAGAGTGTGTTGAAAAGGTGGAAGGAGTACTTTGACCGGCTGATGAACAAGGAAAATGAGAGAGAGAAGGCAGGGTTATGTGGGGATAGAGAACCAGGAACTACAGTGGATTAACAGTGAGGATGTGGGGGCAGCTAGGAAAAGGATGATGAGTGGAATGGTGGTTGGTCCAGATGACATACCTGTGGAGGCATGGAAGTGTTTAGCAGAGACGTCAGTGGAGTTTTATCCAGATTGCTTAGCACACAGTTGCAAAGTGAGAGGATGCCCGAGTAGAGAAAAGCATACTGGTATAAATGTTCAAGAATAAGGGAGATGTGCAGAGCTGTAGCAACTACAGGGCTATAAAGTTGATCAGCCACAGCATGAAGATATGGGAAAACACAGTGGAAGCAAGGCTTAGAGGAGAGGTGAGGATTAGTGAGCAGCAGTGTGGGTTCATGCCACAAAAGAGCAGCACAGATGTGATGTTTGATTTGAGAATGTTGATGAGGAAATACAGAGAAGGTGAGGAGGTTCATTGCGTTTCTTTTTGGATTGAGAGAAAGTATGTGACTGGTTGCTGAGAGAGATGTGGTACTGTATGAGGGAATTGGGAATACTAAAAGTGACACAGGATTTGTCTGAAGGCAGTGTGACAGTGTTGAAGTGTGCAACAGGAATGTCGCATGGGTCCAATTTGGAGTTGGGATTACATCAATGATTGGTGCTGTGCCCTATCTTGTTTGCGATTTTGATGGACAGGTTGACAGATATGATTAGGAAGAAATCCCCATGGACTATGATGTTTACAAATGACATTGTGATCTATAACGGGAGTAGGGGGCAGGCTGAGGAGAGCCTGGAGAAGTGATGGTATACACTGGAGAGAAAAGGAATGAAAGCCAGCAGGACAAAGATGGGATACAAATGTGTGAAGGAGATCTGTGCGGATGCAAGAAGTGGAAGTGAGGAAGGTGTATGGGTTTATAAACTTGGTGTCAACTGTTCGAAGGAACGGGTAAGGCAAAAGAGAGGTGACAAAGAGAGTGCAGGCAGGGAGAAGTGGGTTGAGAAGAGTATCAGGGGTGATTTATGACAGAAGGACACCAGCGAGAGTTAATGGAAGGTTCACAAGTTGATAATGACAGAAGCTATGTTACATTACAGGCATTTAGCAGACGCTCTAATCCAGAACGACGTACAAGTGCATAGGGTCAAGGTGCAAAGGATATTGGAGCAAAAATCGAAGGTAGATAACAATCCTAGTGCCATCATAAGACTCCGATGCAAAATCAACTAAGAAACACAAATCTAATATACACTGTCTTGGAGTGGCTGGCACTGATGAGAACACAGGAGACAGATCTGAGGGTGGCAAAGTTGAAATTTCTAAGATTTTCGGTGATGAAGTGATGAAAAGAACAGGATTAGGAATTATTACATTAGAGGGACACCATAATTAGAATGCAAAAGGCTAGATTGAGATGGTTTGAAGATTTGCAGAGAATAGATGCAGGGTATACTAGGAGAAGGATGCTTAAGATTGAGTTGTCAGGCATATCTCCAGACCATAAAACATAGCTGGTCTAACTGAAAAAAATGGAAGTTCCCTGAATCGGTCCTGAGAACCTTCCCAGTGCAGTTGATCGATATATTGCTCCACTTCATTCAAACATCAAGCCCACCACGTAAAATCTTGGTGTCATCTTTGACGAGAGTATGTCTTCTGATCACTATGTTGCTATACATGTTAGCTATGGTAAGCTTTATGTGAGGCCGGCATCTCTCTTCTGCACATGTTCAAATCTTCTCAATATTGCCTTTCTTGTTTTGTCTCCAAAACTATCAGCCTGAGCTGTCCCTCTAATATAATCCTGATTTATGATCCACATATTTGATTTGGAAAAGGTTTAATGCAAGATTCCCTTCCTGACGCAACCCTCCTAGATTTAGCCAGGCTTGAGACCAGCCTCAGGGATGTACTGGCCCGTACACAAGCCAGGCGCCTGTACACTGGCTTAGGCATCGTCTTGTGCATCCCTAGTGGCTGGGTTAACGAGTGTATTCTTTTGTTATATTTCAGCATATTAGCCTATAAAATAGTCACACTAAAGCATCCATAATGGTACAGAATAACACATTGTTGTGCAAATAACTTTAATCAAAATGCATTATTGAGATAAGTTTTAGATGGGGTGGCATAACTCAGAAGGGAGAGCAGTCCTTTAGTAATCAGAAGATTGGTGGTTCAGTCCCCAGTTCCTTCAGATAGTGTGATGAAGTGTCCTCGAGCAAGACACTGAAGCCCTAACTTCTTGGGCAAGAGATCCCTTCTCTATTGCTCTCCCTAAGGACTTTCCTGAGATTAGCTCCAGGCTCCTGAAAGCCTGTGCAGACCAGTGGTGCAGAACTGTTGAGTACCTTCTCAACCCGAATCTGATGCTGGGGAGAGTGCCACGGATATTTATTGCAATATAAATTCGCTGTGCAATATAAATGATTCCCCGTGTGCATTAGAGTAAATTTAACTGCCAAACCTGAAGACTGATAGTGTCAGTTGTTTGAGTGACAAAATGTTTCTGAATAAACTTCTTATCCAGTTGAACTGATTCAAGTTTTTTTCTTGTGATTTCCCTACCAGGATTATTGAGCATACATCAAAACAACGACTAAGTTTTATGTTGTTGTTGTTTTTGTTTTTTGTTTAAACTGTTTATACTGTTCCTAATTTGCAATCTTTCCACTTAATTGTTTTGCTCATTCCTAATGCGTCTGTTTTGCTATCCACTTTGCTACTGTAATACTGCAAATTTCTCATAGACAAATGACAGAATATCTTATCTTATGTTCTTCCAAATTTTTTTCTCCTTGTTAAAGTTTTTTTTCTAATGGAGTTGTCCATTATCCAATGAGATGGTATGAGGACAAGATTTTACATTAGAAACCCGCCAAGATACATTTTTCAATTTGCAATAATGGGCAATACAAATAAACTTGATTTGACTTTACTTGGATCATTAGACAAAAGTTAGTGTTGTAGCTAAATGTATCATATTTATATTTGACTCTAAATACTCATCAATAAGTAATGTTCCTATCAAGGAGATTTTTATTATCATAATTATTATTATTATTATTATTATTATCATCGTCATCATCATCATTATCCATCCATCCATCGTCAACAACTTATCCGGTGTTGGGTCGCGATATTAATTATTAATATCCATCCATTAATCTATCGTCAACCGCTTATCTGATATCGGGTCAAGGGGGAACTGAAGCCCATCTCAGTTCTCATTAGGCAAAAGGCGGGGTACACCCTGTATAGGTCACCAGTCAATCACAGGGTAGAGCAGTTAGGGGAACAGTGTCTTGCTCAAGGACACCTCGATACGCTTCTCTGCAGGCGTGGGGATCCATCCTGCAGCCTCCCAATCGCCACACGACCACTCTTCCCACTGAGCCATGCCACCCCTATAACTATTATTATCATCATCATCATTAGTAGTAGTAGTAGTAGTAGTAGTAGTTGAACCCATCCATTCATCATTAACCGCTTATCCAGGGCCGGGTTGTGGAGGTAGCAGATTTCCGTCGGGAATGGGAAGCTTTCCTTTCTCTTGCCACATCAACTAGTATTTCTGACTGGGGGATCTTGAGGTGTTCCCAGGCAAGTGTTGATATATATATTCCTTCCACCTGGCCCTCAGTCTACTCCATGGCCTTCTCCCAGCTGGATGTGCCTGGAACACCTCATTAGGGAGGCAATCAGATGGCATCCTTATTAGATGCCTGATCCACCTCATCTGGCTCCTTTCAACCTGAAGGAGCAGCAGACAGATGATGCCATTAGAACGGCATCATCTGCAACAGTAGTGATGCAACCCTAAGTCCACCAAACTGCAACCCCTCTCTTCCACAACTATGCCTTGAGATCCTTGCCATGAATATCACAAACAGGATAGGTGACAAGGAGCAGCCCTGGCCGAGGCCAACCCCCACAGAGGACTAAGTCTGACCTACTACCAAGGACCCACACACAGCTCTCGCTTTGGTGTTAGTTATGGACAATCCATGACTAGCACAGAAGTCCAACAATAAAGCCTTGCTTGGGTTCAGATCAGGGAGGCCATTCCTCACACTCATGCCCCTCCAAGTGTCTCCATCATTTCTCACATTGATATTGAAATCTCCCAGTAAGACAACAGAGTTCCCTACAGTAGCCCCATACAAGAATCCATCCAAGGTCTCCAGGAGGGCAGAATACTCTGAAATACTTCTCAGTGCTTAGGCACAGAGAAAAGCCAGAGCCGCCTCCCACCCCCACTCCCATAACTTATCTAGGAGTGTGGTTCCAAAGCCGATGCTGTGCATAGAGGTGAGCCCCACTAGAACTAGCTAGTAGCATTCCACCTCCCACATAAGTGCCGGCTTACCTGGGGGGTAAGGAGCTTAACCCCCCAGGGAGGTGACATTCCACATCCCCAATGCCAGCCTCTGCTGCTTGGGTCTGGTCCATTGAGACCCTCTGCCTTCACTGCTACCTGTCTGACAGTACACCTGACCCCACTGGTTCCTCCTGTAAGTGATGGGTCCACAGTATGGAGAAGTGTCCACGTTGTTTTTTCAGGCTGAGTGCGGCCCGGCTCCATGGCAAACTTGAGCATTAGGCACTTGCTGACAGGCCCTCCTTCTGGGCCTAGCTCCAAATGAAGGCCCAGGACTTCCTCCAGGCAGGGTAGCATCACTTCTTTCCTGATTATTCATGGGTTTTTCTTGAACCATTCTTAGTCTGGTCCCCCAACTGAGACCAATTTGCTATGGGGGACCCTACTAGGAGCACTAGGCTCCGAAAAATACAGCTATCAGGTTCATATGGACACACAAACCCCTCTACCACAATAAGGTGATGGTTACTCAGAGAGGATTATTATTATTAGTAGTAGTAGTAGTAGTAGTAGTAGTAGTAGTAGTAGTAGAATCTCGATTTAGTAAGTATAGAGCCTCTGAATAAATGATTAGAAAGTCTCCACAATACTGAACAGCACAAGGTGCATGACTGTGACCCACTTTTGGGGCACTGCCAAAACCTGGAAGGATTTTGTCTGGCAGGTAAAAATTGCACATTTTTTATTGTGAGAACTATGCCCCCAAACCTGGATACAGTGTATGCTAGCAGTCTACACAAGAAGGTTAGCAACATCAATAGAGGCCCAACCCACTCAGGTCACAGTCTCTTTGTCCTGTTGCCATTGAGGAAGAGATATTAGGGTCACTGAAGTCCTAACTAACAGACTGAAGAACAGTTTATTCCCCAGAGCTGTAGCCTTCCTCACCCCACAACCTCCTGTAACTGTAGTGGACTGAGGTCTTTTCCATACAAATGTGTATTATACAAACAGAAGACACCATGTCTAATTTGTTGTATAGTACCTCTTTATACAGCACTGTCTGTACTGTCCCTGTTTACTTACCCCATCCAAGTCCCTTATCTGATGTAGATAGAGGACACTACCTCATTAAATGTATCTTGTTTGTTTAAATAATGTTTTATAGTATCTATTATTGAACATTTTTATTGCATTTTTCTATTAATGCTAGTTTCTGAGTACCAAGTAACCTACAAGGACTATAAAGTGTTTCAATCTCAGATCTACACCATAGCAATAGTTACTGTGCCTCCCATTAGTGCCAGTTATTCAGCCAAATCAGTTAAATGGTTGATCTCTATTCTTAAGTTATTGGTGTCAAGATGTAAAATGACAGCTTGTCATGCTGATAAATTGGTTCCAAATTCACAAACGTTATTCCACTGCCAGCAAATCATTTTCTTGGATAAGTTGACTGGTCAGATTCTGGTCTGGTGCCCATTTTAGAGTTGTTGTTTTTTTGCCCCAGTGTAGAATGTACAGCTCAGACAATAAGCCTCATAAAACCTGGGGCATGTGCCAGCAAGTACCCAAATGCTTCATTTAAAATCCATTAATATGATATCTTATGTTTCTTACTGTACATGTTTCATAAAACTGCATAACTGCACACACACACACAATCTCCCGATATGCCATGCACACACTGAAAATACCTGAACCCCATATGTTGATGTACCTTTACATCATAACGGCGCAAAAAAGAATTCACAATAAAATTCATACTTAGCTAAGCTGCATATAGAAATATAATTTGAACATGTCACAATTAGTCCCAGTGTGGTGGGAGTGGATACAGACATAGATGGAGCATCGGGGATTAAGCCTGGTTAGCATTCTTAACCGGCTGAACTGAACATTCTTAACTGGGATTGAACCACGGACACCCGGCTTGTGATTTCCTAATGTACATCGTTTACACCTGAGCTACCACAATCCCCCGTTCCATAAGAAGGAAAGGACAAAAAAAGAATCCTGAAAAACAAGAAAAAGAAAAATCTTTTGTCTCAGACATTGTATTAGACCAAGGCTCGCGGGTGCCTCCTGTGGCCACATGCCCTATTTAGCAAAGATGAACACCATGTAGAAAGTTACCGACATATCATTCCCATCTTCTCCTGTTAAAAGATATGCTTGGCCTCAATGAAATTACCACGGGTAGGTAATGTTAGCAAAATTAAATCTGATACTCTGTAGATGTTGAATAAAAATGTCGTGATCACCATGGTTTCCAAAAAAAAAGAGATCAGCACCACCTGCCAATCTATGAAGGAGCGTACTGTTTATTTTTTTGACACAAGATGGTATAACCTCCTCGCAAGTAGATGTACCTTGCTATCAGTTTTGGGCAAGCTACTTTGAAAATGTAGTGAGCTAAGCTACCAGTTATTCCGACATAAATGAAGGTTCACTACACAGAAGCTACCATCCAGTCAAATGTTAAAGCTAAGTTACACAAACACCGCAAAAGTAGCTCACTACATATGAAGCTACTTTAAGTCGCGCCAACTTCATATGGTAATCAACATGCGAAACTACATCTTTAAATGACCAAATTCATGCCAATTCCATTTCATTGAGTTATAAATACAAATGCCAAAAGGATACATGCAAATGAAATTAATAGAATTCCGAGGTTTTTCCAATAAACTCCGTTTTCATACAGACAACGGACATTTTCTCAATCCTGGATTCCGTTTCAAAATCGGAAATCCAATGAATGCAAAAGCACACGGACCCATATGCTAAACAATTGAAAATTAGCTATACTTATTAGCTAGCATTTAGTCATCATCCTTATCTGAATATGTGTTCTTAAGTTCTTACCTGAAGTCATAGATGTCGACAGAAGCTTCTTCTCAGTGTTGCAAAGTAGGCACAGAAAGATAGCTTTTATCCGTGGTCTCAAGGCGGTTTCAAGGTATGGCTAGGGCGTTTGTGTACATTCTTCTCCGTCTCCTCCTTCTGCCATCTCTACCCACTACTTCTCACAGTTACAAAGATCTCAATTCCACCTGTTATTGATCTCAGTTTGATATCATTTTCTTTATTTAATTCACGACTCTACACGACTAAACCCATTACTGACACTTGCAGATGAGGATCCAAACAATACCCACTACGTTCCGATTGGAGCTCAAAGTCACGTGGACGTCAAGAGCCTTGAACGGAACGCTTTGATTGGCTGCGCAGACAGTCTATTTGCCCCCGTTCCGAATCATCTTAAATGCCTTTGTTGTGGATAATAAAATTTATTTTCTTGGCTACAAACTGCTCCTTCACTGTGTTAAGCCATAAAAATAGCTACAGTGGTTAGTAACCGCACTACTGGATCACCAAGAGAGATAAGATACTGAGAGGTTACTTGATTCAGGAAAGAGTGACGTTATCGCCAAGCTGCTGAGAATTTTAGTTATTTAATACCGTCGCTACTTGTAGCGACGGTGTTGTCCAATACTTCTTGAAATACCTTGGAACTATATTATTTGTTGGAGCAGAGCAGTGTATCACTGCTATACTACACAGTGAGTTCTTCAACAGGCAAAAAAAAAGTCACAAGAGGAGAGGGAGCATCAGTAATTCAAGAAATACATTGTTGTCTGCTGTGCATGTTTGAAACCTTTTGAGCATTTTGCGTTGATCAAAATGAAAAAAATGCTTTTATTAGCTGATCCTAATAATGCCCATTTGTTCCTCTATAAAACACTGCCCGCCAACTCACTGTGACAAGGGGCCAGATCTGCTATTTGCCCAGGCAAAAGTACATGCTGTGACACCACTGCCAGGTAATTAGTCATATTACCATGTGTCAAAAACCCAAGCTAATGCTTCAACACTTGCCATCGTACCCGTGTCTTCACCCAGCTCTCGAGGTGAAGGTGGCTGTTCTCTATGTCGATCATTGGTAAAAGGATTTTCTCAGAGATATGATTTTTGAGAAAGATACATCACAATAACTTAAATTGTATGTGTTATTTTAAGTGTCCGGCCACTATGCAGGGCGCTAACCAAACATCGGTCCTTCCCTCTCACAATCTGCAACCAAGCCAATCTGCAGCCTCACTGCGCTTCCATGAGCATTGGCCAGAGCCTTGCCAATCTCTGGGAAAATTCCCAGAGCGTTCCCTGTTCCACCAGGATCCACAAGAAAAAGCCCGAGAGAGGAAATGAGTCCCAGAGAGCGTTGAAGTTTAATAAAGAATAAATGAATGGGGTGTCCCAGGGACAGGGTGAATGAAGGGAGAGAAAGGGAGGAGAGAGACAGACAGAGTATGACAGCGAGACAGAGAGAGAGAGAGAGAATAAGAGAGCAAGCAAGAAAGATGGAGCTGGTGCTATAAAGTGGAAGAGAGAAAGAAGGGAAGGAAAAACAAAGTAGTTCAAAAAATCTGTCACTGCGTTTCTGCGCGGTGATGAAGAAGGTAAAGTAAAAGCAGCTGCAATAAGGCTGAACAAGAATGGGAATGTGGATCAAGTGGCGGATCATTTAAAATCATCTAACCCTCTTTTTACCCCTTCTCACAATGATGAGGGCACCAAGCCCACAAACATAGTACAAACACACACTCAGACACTGTGTGTGCACGCATGTACACATGGACGTGCACGTGTGTGTGTGTGTGTGTGTGTGTGTGTTTAGCGCTGTGCACATGTGTGCGTACAAAGAGATAGCCACATAGATCCTTTTCTTCCTTCTCCTGACACAATAACTCTCATGCTCTGAATGGAGGGACAAACATTCCAGACATGCCACATGTCGGGGCTGCTGGCAAATCATTAAACTGTGGAAGACAAACTGCAGGAGACCCTCTTTTTCCCCTATGTCCTCTCTAATTACCCTTATACATTTAATTGATGTTAAACATGAAACAGGTATTAACTTAAACAGAACGAGGGAAGTGGAAATCTGCAGAGTATTTGAAAGCAAATGGATGAACTTTATCCTCCAACGAGGACATGTGATAACTCTGTAAATTAGGGAGGGTATTAGCCTTCCTGCAGCCCGGGCCGCTCTCAGGATTGCAGGTTACCTCTAGGCCTCCGACCGCAAACTTTCCAGGAAAAGACATGAAAAGGGATTAAAAACGTGCAGCGCAGTTCTGAGTACTGTATAAAAACATACGCTGAAATAATAAAGACCAGAAACAGGTTTACGAAGCAAATCTCACTCTGAGCTGAGGCTCTGAATGAAAGAAAGAAGGAGAAGATATAGAAATGGTGGTTGTCAGAGAGGAGACAAGGGTAGAATATCAGCCCTCAGCTTGCATGCCTTCAGGGCCTTTTGGGGCCTTTTGCCCCTTTGAAAGTGTGGCCATCTAAGTGCCTGAAGTGTAACGCCAGGCACTCTATTGAGAAGCAGGTGATGTGCAGAACAAAGGAGGGATTCAGAGCCTTAGTGACACGGTGGGAAAGAGATGAGTGCTTATTAGCCAAGCTGAGGGCCCTGACAGATCAGTTAAAGGAATCTTCCTTTGATTGTGACAGTGTAATTGTTTCACAGATACAATCATGTTGAGCGGTTACCTGAGGCAGGGGAAACTGGACTTTCATTAAAGTGTGGGCTTGACTCCAGGCTGCTCTGTAATTGTGTCTGTTTTCTTGTTTTGTGATGGGACTCAGTCCCTTCTGCTCTGAACTAATCCAGAGGTGTGTGTGTGTGTGCGTGTGTGTGTGTGTGTGTGTGTGTGTGTGTGTGTGTGTGTGTGTGTGTGTGTGTGTGTGTGTGTGTGTGTGTGTGTGTGTGTGTGTGTGTGTGTGTGTGTGCGTGCGTGCGTGCGTGCGTGCGTGCGTG
>OMLC01005307.1:2192-17048 GCA_900302585.1 Regalecus glesne | reverse complement strand
CTAAGGAGGAAGGACCAGAGACAGCAACACTGGGTTTGAAGAGTTTGAATTGGAGAAGGAAACACAGGAGTGGAGACACACAGGCCGAGGGGTGTGTCTGAGCACTTTGGTTCCTGGAGGAAGTAAAACTCCACATTATCTTAGGACAGGCGGCTGAGCGCTGACAGAGGTACCGCGGGAGGGCTGTCTGCATTTGTGCGTTTCCTCCTGATGAAAATGAAGGGCTCCCATTAAAACCCTCAGCCAGCACCGTCGACTTGAAACACGTGCAAGGACCCAAAGGGAGAAATCTGACCAGAGGAGACTCGACAGCATAGGTAAGACGCATGTACGCGGCTGCAGCCGCAGCACGGCACACAGCTGCACAGGCGCTGTGGAGACCCCGGCCTGGGGAGGTTGGTTATATTCCTCCAGGTGTGTACCGACAAGCCTAGTGGAGGACAGGGAGACACAGGAGGCAGGATGACTGGAGCTACTGAATGGTGTGTGTGCCCTCTCTTCACTTCCTCATCATGGGGTGGGGGTAGGAAAGGGGGATTTCAGGCTCGCAGTCATGCTAGGACAAGTCGGGCTCACATGCTCGGTGGCTCAACAAGCTCCTCATGCCCGCTAGACATCGCTCAACCCGAGCACCTAGAACAGTGGCCTTCCCCAGGGCCCCCGCTGGGTTTCGGTTGTGCTTTCCAGCACAGCGTCAGCCATGGCCACCTTCCTCTGACTCGACCAGCCCTGGAGGGGGCTGGTCGAGTCAGAGGACAACTCTCTAATCAAGCCAGAACACGTGAGGGTCTCAACACTGTGACCCTCACCGTACCTAATGCTGGCAGCCACTCACCGAACCACAGCACAGAGAAGGGAACCGAGTCCCAGAGCTTTTGCCTGCCTTCGTGAGGAGGACGCTGCAGGTCGTGAGGCCTCCGCCTCACGAACTCAACAGCCGTCTCTTTCACTTCCCCTCAGCCATTGCAGATGGTTGGTTGGTTTGAGCAACATTCAGGAAGATTGACTAATATTGTGAGAGAATCTGCATCATGGGCCTTGCCCAAATTTCCTCCATCACATCCGTCACTGAACTGTAGCGACTGATAGCTAGCCAAGGTACAAAACTTGATGAGGGAGGCTATTGGGACGTGACGAAGCCCGACTAACCCGGGCCATGCTGAGCTCATGCTTTGCCGTGTTCAGCGACAGGTGTCAGAAGGATGTCCAGTCAGAAGCAGCCTAACCCATGAAGACAGATTCCATACATGCAAACTCACGGCAGAGGCGTGGCCTCCCCCCATAGCAGCACATGGTACAGACGTGTTGGGAGACGACAGCAGCGCTGCTGTTTTACTCCTTTATTGCCTTGTTGTTGTACACTTTGGCTCTTCAGGCCCGTTGGGCCACAGACGCTGGGCTCACAAGCCATGTCAGGGGGCTCCAGGGATCAACTCATTCATGCTCTTGTTCTGCAGAACAGCCAGGGGGCTCCTGGGCCCACCTCCGGCCTTTCATACCTGTGGATTCTCAGTACCTTTTCTCTGGAGCGCTGTCGCCGTGTGGCCTGGGGGAGGGGCAAGGGGGACATGCAGTTGAACGGATGTTTGCGAGGCTGTTGTAACGGCACCTCAGTTGCTCTGTAATACTTGCTGAACCCGTGTGCCAGTCAGACCTCACGTGTCAGACCATGAAGGGTCCAGAAGACCTGCCCTCCCAGAGCTGGGTCATCACAGACACATGATGGGGGATTTCACTCAACATGAAAAGTCTCCTCAGCTGCCACCATCTGCACATTCACGTACACACAGTCAAGGTATCATAGAACAAGTAATCGGTCACGACCACTTGCTTGAACACAAAGCAGCCCCGCAGCCCTCGGGCCTGACGGGGACATCTGCTGTGGAATGCCAAATATTTACTTCTGCTGATCACCGGGCCTACCTGGATGTAATCCACCAATCAGCACCCTCTACTCACACCATCCATCAAGCATCAACTCTGGAAGTCGGCCTGACCACTGGAAAGTTAAACACTGCAGGCTGTTTGGAACAGACCGCCATTATGCTCGGGTCCCTGGGTCTTTGTCTTCCTGTGGGGGACTGTGAACAGAGCCCACACAGCACCCATGTCTTTTTCCTCCTCTCTCAATGCGTTGTGGAGGAGGACGTCAGCCTGCTAGCCTCTTTTCTCCAGTGGCACATGTCAGTGGTTTGGAGGCTCCATCCAACCCCATCTCTACATGAAGCCTGGAAGCTTGACATTCAAGGCGTCCTGCATGGACACTGTCCGACTCCACGGCATCCATGACGCTCACGAGTGTCTTGGCGTGGGGTCCATGATGGGGAGGTTTCACTGCTCTGATCTGCTGGGATAAAACCAACCACCTCGGCAGCTCCGAGCACCCAGCTGCCTCCAGCTGCCGATCCATTCTTCACAGTGAGGAACATGGGCCGAACCCCAGCAATCTTCTGAGCAAACAAATTAAACTGGGACACAGATCTGAAATAGCTCTCATGCTGCTCCACTTCCATTATCATCGTTAAGGGGAATTAATCCGATGAATGTTCAGCAGCTCCCCGCTGTGAGCCTGAGGCTGTTTGGAGGGAAATAAGTGCAACGCATGGTCAAAACGAATGGCTGTGCGTGTAATAAGGAGGCCTGCTGGGCGGTCCTGGAAAGTGCCCGTTAGCTTATGATGGAGGTCGTGACTACGGTGTGGAAATTAGTGCTGCCTGTTAGCTTGGCATGGTTGTGAGCGACAGGCTCATATTTTCGTTCATGTTGCGGCAGCATAGCTCAGGAGGCAGGGTGGTTGTCTTGTAGATTGGCAGTTCGATCCCCGGCTCATGTATAAATGGTAAATGGACTTGTTCTCCTAGAGAGCTTTGCTAGTCTAGGGACCACTCAAAGGGCTTTGCGTTGTATGCTTCACATCTAACCAGCATGAGGGATTAAGACCAGATGCCCTTTTCCTGACGCCCCACAGTGGGGTCAAACCTGCTATGCCTGACATGTAGGCTCTATACTGCCATGCCAATGCAGGCCCAGTGAGCCTGTTGACGTGTCCTTCAGCAAGACACTACACCCCGAACTGCTCAAGCCCTGAGATGGAGTGGTGCCCTGTCCAGGGTGTTTCCCCATCCTTCACCCAGTGAGATCTGAGATAAGCTCCAGCATGACCCCGTGACCTGACTTGGGCTAAGCTGTTGACTATGGATGGATCAGTGATTCATGGCTTGTTCGCCCGCAGTGCTTCCTGACGGGATGGGGCGGGACCAGTAGAGGAAAAGCAGTCTGTGAATGTTTCAGTTGAGCACAAAATTGCACCTTACACGTTGAATAGACAGACAGACGTCAAATAGAACAGCTGTTGCTGAGGCCCATCCATCTCTATGATAGGGTAGGACACCTCAACAGCACAGCATCATTAAGAGCTCGGGGGGGCTCATACGCGGACGCCCAGACAAGTAAATAACATGGCCATTGAGTTCCTAGAAGGCCATAATAGTGATGCTATCTGGAGGCAGCAGGCTGGGGCCTGCTCTGCTATGCAGCCATCCGCCTGCTCTCTCATACATGTTCACACAGGCCACTACCGGGATTCAGTGCCGATTAGATCATCAGAGGGCGATTTGACTCCTGACACCGTACATATGTGACTATAAAAGGTAGGAAGAGAAGCGAAAATGACATGCAAAGAAAACCGGATTCAACGGTGTGGCCCTGAGGCCTAGAAAATAAAACCTCTTCTCAGAACCATTTGTAGCGCTGGGCGTCTGTCCTGCCTTGCTGGTACTAGAGCTGGAGCTGAACCCAGTACTGACTTTCAGATGGGAGAGCAGAGACGGGTGATACCCAACTGCTCCTAAACAGTAGGATGGGTTAAATGCACAGAACACACCATGTTGTGTGTACAATGACAAATGAACAAAGCTTCTTATCCTACAACTTTAACACTTCTACTCACGTTGAATCATGAGCGTTCAGTCCACGTCCTCCTCTGAGTGGAGCTAGCTGTCATTCAGTTGACAGTCCACAGACTCAGCTTTGCTGAATTCCCTCTGGATGGGGAACCAATGGCCACATGTCTGAAAATGAAATTTTAAAAGCGTGGTAATAATAATAAAAATAATAACAATGATAATAAACATTATGGGGCAGCAGGGCTCAGTGGGTAGAGTAGACCCTTCAAGGGTGTACCCCGCCTTTCACCCAATGAGAACGAAGATAGGCTCCAGTTCCCCCATGACCCGACTTCAGATAAGCAGTTGACGATGGATGGATGGATGGATAACATTAACAATCTTTATAGGGACAGTGCATATTGGTGGACATTTAGGATGTAACTATGCCAGATTTAGCCACCAGGCTAATGTTCATCTGTTGTCCCACGCAGTTAAGGATTCAGAGTTTTGCTGGAGGAAACTTCAAGATGTTTTCCAGGGATTGAACCACCAGTCTTCTGATTATTAGATGACCACCCTGAGCTATGCCACCCCCTAATCACTCATGTTTATAGTCAAACACAGAGCAGCAGACTTAGCCCCCCTCTCTCTCGATGGGACGGCAGAAAGCATACACAATGTGTATGTCGGATGCAAAAAACCAAACCCAAGCACCGAGGAGCAGCCACGTTCAGCAGGGCCTCCATTGCAAAGCGACATGGTCTATCTTAAAGGAAAAGGGACATAACAAAGCTCCTCTACTTAGGGGGGGGGCAGGAGAGGAGAGGCTGCTCTCGTTGTCATCTGCTAGTTTTGCAGCATTCCATTGCTCAGTATTAACCTCGTGTTCCGCCCCACCCGTGTGTTGCTGTAGAGAAGCAGTGGGCTGGGCGGACACGAGCCCTGCTGCAGATTTAAGGCTGTACGTCAGAGGAGCAGAAGTGTGCTTCCATCTCAGTGGCTGGTCATTTGAAGGTCATAGCAGTGAAGCTGTCACTGGATGACTGCCATTTGAAATGCTGGGGCCCAGCGGGGGGGTACTGGAAAGGAACGGTGAACATGTGTTCACCCCCCTAAATGAGCCCCGTTGGTTTAACCTTGAACAAGGCACTTAACCTCCTACTGTCACTGCAGCTGGTCACAGGCCTGCCATAGTGAGGTGGCTGCACTGTCATCCTTCCTGCCATGTGACCACCTTCCCAGGCCACTGGTCATAGCTCTCAAACATCACACACACTCCCTGTTCTCAGTCATTAGCCACTTGGAGTGGAGGACCACCTAGGGTGCCAACCCCTGGCAGTGTCTGAAGGCCAGCCGGTGTGGTCGCAGGGCCACCTGATGATGCTCGGGCCCTTCACTTGGAGAGGCTGTGTAGCTATAGCTTGATACTGACAAGCAGAACCAAGCACTAACCCTTTCCCTCTCTCCCCACCACGTAGAGCCATGGAGAGCTTCAGCTCAAAGGATATGGCCCTGAAGGCCCAGAAGAAAATCCTCAGCAGCATGGCCAACAAAGCCTCCGTCCAGGCATTCATCGACGACACCACGAGTGAGATCCTGGACGAGTTGTACCGCGTCTCCAAGGAGTACTCGGGGAATCGGTCTGAGGCCCAGAAAGTGATAAAGGACCTGATCAAGATCGCAGTAAAAATCGGCGTCCTCTTCAAACACAACCGTTTCAACGCAGAGGAGCTGAGGGTGGCCCAGGACTTCAAGAAGAAGCTGCACCAAGGGGCCATGACGGCTATAAGCTTCCATGAGGTTAGCCCAGCATCATAGTTCAGAGGAGCGTCCTCTCATCTCCTCTTCAGCGTGTGACTTATGTGGTCACACGCTGCTATAATGTACGAGTTACACAAGGGCAGTCAAAACTCACAGCAACAGTTTGACTTCTATACAGTACCCAAGTCAGGCCACACACAACCAGGTAGAGCAGCTAAAGCACCCGGCACAGTCATTTAATGTCCACAGTGACCACTAGGCCACATTAGCCTCATAGCTCCACGTTGTCTTCAGACACCTGCTGTTGTTGATCATATGAAGGACACCGACATAATTGGCAAGTCATTAAAGGCTAGCCTACTGACAGGGTGGAGAACACGACTGCTCTTAGAAAAGCAGGATTATCATCTTGGGATCAGATCTGAAGCCCTGGGACAGGGGCACCTCACAGACACGTCTCAGCAGCGTTCCTGCTGCAGCAGTCTGAGATCAGGTCTTGTTGTTCACCAAGATGGGCAGCTCACCAGGTCCCATTCTTTTAAGAGAACACACACCTGCAAAATGTTAAGAATAAAGTGGTCACACTGTGTAATGCCTCCATCTTTCCCTTCAGGTGGACTTCACCTTTGACAAGGAGGTGATGTCCGAGCTCCTGACCGGCTGCAGGGATTTACTCCTTCAGCTGGTCAACAGCCATCTCACCACCAAGTCTCATGGTCGAATCAACCACGTCTTCAACCATTACTCTGACCCTGAGCTCCTAACTCAGCTGTACTACCCCGACGGACCCTTCCGGTCCAATCTCACAAAGATCTGCACGGGACTTAACAAACTGCTGGAGGACGGGACGATATGAGAGAGGCTGGATGATGTCCCTGGGAGATTCATAGACAGAGGCTTATGACTGAGAATGTGTTGGTGAGAACTGGTCTGTCACTGAGAAGCAGGGGGAGAAGTGAGAAGTGTGAACTCAGCTGTGGCTGTTTCACTCTGACAGGACACATCAAAAAGAGGGCAGAAAAATAAAGCCGGTTGACTTCTCACGACAAGTGGTTTTTAGGTCAAACTCATCTGTACTTCCAACATCCTTCAGCGATAGAAAACTGCCTGTTGCTGAATACTGTGCATGATGCTCAGCTCAATAAATCCTTCACGCAGCCTTTCATCAGGATAGCACCATCGCCCCCAGGTGGACAACATGGACAGTTCCCAGAGCTTGTGGAAGCCAAGACATCGAATCTCTCTGGATTATGCTCCACCAACCATTTTGCAAACCTTCGAACAATGAATTTAAAGCAATTAACATTATGCTGTTAATGAGCGTTTGATGCAACTAGTAGGAAGGCCATTGTTAAGTGACACAGTATTGCCATCTGATGGTCAAAGTGTTATTACTGCAAAACACACAAGACAAGCAGCTCATGTAGCAGAACCATTTTGTTTTTTAACCCACGTTTGGTGCACCACAGCCCAGAACCAAGTCAAGGAGCATCATCACAAAGTTTTGGTTCTGAACCTAACGTAATTTTTACTGTACTCGTTTCAATGTTGACTCTAAACTTCACATCTTCCATGGATCCTGCAACCATCACCAGCTGATTTCAAGAGTATTGTTTTGCATTCTGGTGAGAATGAGATTTAGAATTGCCAGAGTTTACGGATTTAAAATAAAAGTCATGATTTAACATGAACGAACAATGGTAAGTGAGGCTGACTGCCATCTCACCACACACTTCCTTTTATGGGGACAAAGGGATTCAGATCATTCTGTGCATCGACACATGTCCCTACTCTTCTGAGATGATGTGGGCACATGGTGTGGGCACAAAGACAAAGAATTATCTTTATGTTTAACCACCATTAACTTGCATAGAACAGCTGAGCCGTTCAATGTAGAGGCAGATAATCTAATCACTACAGCCAGCCGGTTCTGTGGGGGCTGTCTGCTATGAGCCATCTTCAGTGAAGGTCAAGAGAAGTCCATTTAACCAGACAAGCATGGACGCATACAACCTAGTTAATAACGAATGTCCGCATGAATCCAAGAAAGGAACCACAAATTTATTCGAGTCCAACAATTTGAAAAAAAGACTAACCTAGAAAAATATAAATTTGACTAAAACACAACCATAAAAGACTAGAACATACTCTTTAAAAAGGTGTTTCTCTCCTTTTGCTTTGGCTAAATCTCCAGTGCTACAACTCACCTAATTTAACATACGACCGACCTCCTGTGCATGGCAATGCAGTGCTATCAATTCCAGTTATGTCCAGGTGTGAATACATAACCACAAGTCAGATGGTGCTACAAAGAGAGAAATGATACAAGAGAAAAGCTACGCTTCTTTCATACATCCAAATATGGAGGCATCAACAACGCAAAGACCCGTGTGACATATGCAACAAGCAGGGTCCACTGCAGCAGACCAATGATATACAAGCAGTCAACATGGTGGCATTAGACAACTAAACTCACCAAAGAATTTAACAAGAGTATACTTCGTACAACCAGAGTGACAATAAACATCTTAAATCTGTGGGTACACTTCTGGGATGCTGAGGTGACATCTTCCACTGTAACACTGCCATCCTCAGCCATCCCACACCACCCTCTAAAGCAGGACGCCAAAAATGATCCAGAGAGAGCCGCAGTGGTTAGGTCTGTTCCAACCAAGCATTTACACACCTGATTCTATTAGTCAACCAACGGTCTTTGCTAAGGACCTTGATTAGTAGAAGATACACACTTGAGTCTACTAATCAAGGTCCTTAGCAAAGCCGATTGGCTGACTAATAGTCAGGTGTGGAAGTGCTCAGTTGGAACAGACCTGACCACAGCGGCCCTCTCTGGATCATTTTGGACACCCCCCCCCAACCCCATCACCCCTCTATAAAGCTACATCGGCTTTTTTGCCTTTATCAAAACATGAGTAAACACAGACAGGCTAAAATGAGTGCTTAGTTGGTCTGTAAACACATAAATTGATCATGTGAAATATCATAAGATCAGATTCAATTATGACTGAATAGACTTGGTTCAACAGTGCTACACTCATATTAGTTGCATATAGAAACAGGGAAAATTGTCCAGAGGAAAATGAAAATGTTAGTAAAAATCTAATAAAATTAGACCGACATCATACGGTCTGCCACCTGACATGAATGAATAGTCTTTAACTTTCAGGTCCAGCAACAGCTAACTCAGTGGAATAATACATAATCCTTAGATGCCAGATCATTCTGCAGTTAAATCCCTTGAGTTTGGCGCATCGGAAATGAAAAGCAAATCTTTACAGGGCCCTGAGACTGGAAGCTCCAACTTACAACTCAAAAATATCATCCTCCCTCTCTCTAAGTTTCTTGGTGTATTTGGTGACAGTCAGGGGCACTGCCAGAAGCGTGGACTGCTGGAGCATTCTAGGGGATGCGAGGGCACTCTGAGATCTTGTGAGCCGCCGACGGTCAGGCACACTGCTGTTGCAGGCTGCCTCAAGAGCAGCGAACCTGCAATACAGGAGGAGATGACAAAGCCGAGTGAAAACTGTCCGAGCTGGTCAAGAAAAGAAAAAAGAAGACAATAACTCGAAACATTATGCTTTAGACCATGCAGTTATACCTTTTCTCCCCTTCCTGACATCCCTCCACAGCCGCTTGCATGGACTGGCTTATTAAACCGTCCATCTTCTTCAAGAAATCCATCGGAGAGAGTTCTGCTGCCCCTTTTACCCCCTCATCTTGCGTCAGTGGGGCATCTCCCGAGTCCACCGTGTCTGAAGCCGCCCTGTCACTGCAGGGTGCACAGTCCGACGGCGTGGGGATGCACAGGGCAGTCTTCAGGAATATCGAGTCGTTGGTGTACAGTCTGTTCGCTCTTTTGATTTGTTCCATCTGTAGAGGAGATCAAGTCGTCGGCAAAACACTTTCAACACTCCTTTTACTGCGGAACTGATGGAGTAATCTACCGTTTAAATGACCACATTCTTACGATCCGCTGCTACTACTCATTCACACATTCTAATTGTCAAGCGATTAAAGACGGGTGGATGGATGTTCATACTCACAGAAACTCCATATTTGAGAGCCAGACCTTGCAGCGTCTCCCCGGGCCGAACGTGGTGTACAATCCGTCTCTGCCGTACCGGAGAGACGGACGACTGGACCAGACTACCGTAGGACTTGGTGCGGTTCCCACGGAGCAAGCCTTTGCCACCGTTTGGGAAATTTGCCCGTTCGTCGGCGGACATGGTCAACGGCTAACGACCGCTAGCTCACGTCGCCGACCAACGTAAACGCTCTGTACACATTAGAGGGTATGATACTTGTAGGCTGGGCTAGCTAGAGGTTGTTAAATGTTGGTAGTAGTTATCTCAAACGCATTAATACGTGGTTGTGAGCTTACCAGAGTTTAGGCAAATCCTCCTCTCGGGAAGAGACGCTGACCGCCCAGCGGTCAGCTGCCGCTTGTTGCCATGGGTGCCCGGCTGTGTGGGAAGTCCCATGATTCCTTGCCGCTGTTCCGGAAGTAGGAAGTGCACCCGTGACATCATCGCAGTTAACTTCATCTTCCCAGTCTGTGTGAGAAATTTAACTGGTGTGAGACCACCAGTAATAACGAGCATGTCTTTTAAACGGGAAGGGGACGACCAGAGCCAGCTCAACGTCCTGAAGGTACGCCTGCAGTCCATTCCGTGCAGGGGCGTTTCAAAGATTTTGTTCATGTTGTCAGATACAGACGGACATCAGCTAGCTGTCTGGCTGTACACATGTAAACGCCCCTCTCTCTACCTGTTAGCTGTGGTTCCTCCAAGCTGAAGCTGACCCCTCGCTGCTGGGAACCTGTCTAACTTTGTTTTGTCCTGTTCCAGAAACGCCGTGTTGCAGATCTTCTTTCTAATTTCATCCCAGAGGACGAAGCCGCCCTGATGAAAAATGGAAGGTGAAGTTTACATTGAGGCTTGAAGCTAATTTCACCGTTTGGCCGATAACATCTAGTCCTTGTTCTTGTGTTCTCTGACTCTGGAACCTATCAAGTAAAATGAACTTGACTAGAATCTAACGTGCTGCTATTGTTTGTTCCTTTTCCAGATACACTTGCCTTGTTTGCTCCTACCGCCCCATCTTTGACACAGTTGATATGCTGACAGTACACAGGAATGGCCGAAAGCACCTGGATGGTGAGTCAGAAATGCAGCTAACCTCAGTGCGTTTGGCCAGTCTGTGAGATGCCTTACCACTTTTCTGGCTTGGGTTATAGAAGTGTTATTCACCATCTAAACAGTAGTTCCACCTGCACATAAATCTCTGGATTGGAAACGTGAACCACATCCACACGTGTTGCTACCATGTAGTCTGTACCTGAACACGTTATCTGGATATCCAGATAGCTTGAGATCATTTTGTTTGACCGATGGTTCTGATGACATTAAACTCGCTGCCTTCCCACCCACTTATTTATTTAAATGGTTTCTGTGTGCAAAAAAAAAAGTATTTGGTCAAAACATGGACACGATGTATGCAATAAGACTTTATGAAAATTACTAATGCAAATGCTAAGGATGTTTTCTGTTTTCTCAATACACGGGTGAGATACCAAGAAGCATATCACATAATAAAACCAGTTGCAAATTGAATGTTTTGAGCTTTTGCGACTTGTGCTTTTGTTGACCTGAAGCCATTTGCAGCTGGTTAACATTTTATTGTGCATTTTTCTACTTTTCATTGTTTGGTCTGCTTTTTTATTCAAATGGCTTGGGACTGTATTCCACCTAGGAGAGGTTCCCTGCAAAGTTCACCACTAGTGTAATCACTGTCCTTATAATGGTTATTTTTCACCCAAGGGCTGAAGTGGTTTTACAGCAAGAAATCACAGCTGAAGATGGAAATTGAAAAAAGAAAACATCAAAACTACACCCAAGCTGAAGAGAGCAGAAAGGTATGTATACAAGTGTACATGATGAAGTACTATGCTTGACCAATCCACCAAGCGGATCATTCTCATCCACCTCACCAACTCTTAGAAGGTCCTTGGTTTATATAGCCTTGGTGATGTTTTTTCCAGGAACCTCCCAGTTCAGCCCCTTTATTAGAACAGACACGGAAACTGACCCATCATGCTCTGTTGAAAACGGTGCCATATAACAGCTGCCATCGAAAAACCAGGTCAGGACAACTATGAAGTCTGAGACTTTCAGACATAAATGATCAATTATATCCCGGTTTAGTCATCAAATGAAACTCACTGTGGTTATGATGATACTCTTAAAGAAACCCTTGTTAATAATTTTCAGCACAAACTCTGAAAGCAGAGGAACCGGCTCGAACCCCACTGGTAACCCTTTGAGAACAACACAACCTGAGCTTCAGAAGTCATTTGGAATGACAGGAGACCAACTACCATCTAGTAGCTCTTGCAGCTTCAGTGCGGGTAAATCCAATCCCATTACACCCTTTATACTCGGATCATTTGGAATCAATTCAAGGCCAGATCAAGCTTTAATTAAATAAAATTTAAATGTCCCCCAGCCCCTTGCGGGACTGATAAGGGAATCATTATTATTATTATTATTATTATTATTATTAAAGGTCATGTTTTGCCTTCATCAGCCAGTAAAGGATCAAATACAACTGGGAATACAAAGACACCTCAGCTGGAGGCATTAGAGGAGTTTGAGCCTTTAACACCCCAGAGGAAGAGAGAGTTGAGGCATTACCTGAAACTGAAAAGGTACAAGCACTGACTGGATGTGAAGATTAACTTGTTTTGTTATTTATGCAACTGTAGGTGAAGTCTTAATTATTCACCACTAGATGTCAGGGTAGTATTGTTTTACTTTTTGACCCCATGTTTTTAGGTTCACTTTGTCCCTATTGCTTTTTTTCAGTGATGGCTGGTTGCAAGACAAGAGTGGCCAATGGGTTAAAGATGATAATGTGGAGTTTGATTCAGATGAAGATGAGCCTCCTGCACTTCTCCAAAGTGACTGACAACTGATGAACGACATTAGTCTTACTGCACTGCTACAAAGAGCAGCCAAACTGGTGCTCGACTGGGTCACAGCTCCATGTGGGTAGAACTGTCTTTTTTAGACAGGCATTGTCCATGAGTCACAGAGATGTGCCTTGTGGCTTTTAAAAAGCCAGTGTAATAATGTACCAGCAGCCCACTCTTGAGTTCTCATGCCCTTGTTCTTTCATGGCTTGGATTGTTTGGAACTGTTTATTTTTTCCTAGAAGGTGCTCATTAAACGTTTCTCTCTCGTGATGGTGGGGACGGTGAGGATCAATTGAGTTTCAGAGCAACCAAGAGCAGATTTTGAATGCCTGCTCAGGACTCGTGCCTTACCATGTCATATCATCGTCAGCACTCATCAGAAGTCAGGTCATGTTGGAGCCTTATCCCAGCTGTCATTGGATGGAAGATGGAGAAACACCCTGGACTGGTCACCAGTCCATCCCAGAGCAGGTATGGGAAATTAAGGCTGGATGCCCTTCCTGATGCCCCATGGTGGGTTTGAACCTACAGCCTCTAGCTTGTTAGCTCCCAAAGGACAAATTCCATCCCTGAGCTACCATGGCCCCAGTGCCCAGACCTGTCAGACCTGTCAAAAGCTCCAAAATTCCTGAAAGAAGAGTTACAGAGTAGCCCACACCGCCTCTTCTGCTTTAGCTTTGTATGGTTCACACTCAGAAAGCTATTCGGTGAAGCTGGACGCTTGCTCAGCTTCAAAACTGAAAGCTACCGGCATCACTACTAGCCAAGGTAGCACTATTTCCAACAACTGTCATTTTCTTCCTTCCGTCTTAATGTCAAGTCTGTAGCGGGCCCACGCCCGTGTCAGCTAACCATACATCAGCAGTAGGACAGGTCAATGTCGGTGCTAATCTTAGTAGCAAAGCTGCTGGTTAGCATTCCTCATAAGCTTTACATTCATGGTCCATCCTAGTGCGCTCGGCTCAAATTGGATGAGACCCCATGGGTTAGTGAGAGGGACTGGGGATTTAATGTGGGTTAAGCTTCTGATGTGGACATTTCATCAAACTTGGTAAAGGTTGCTAGTGTATTGAGTCCCTTTGCAGGGCCTCTGGGCCAATAGAATGACTCATGAGAACAACCTGGTTCTCAGTGTGAATGTCCAACAGCACTGGAGAAGTTTGTCCAGCCAGGGCGGAAAGATGCTTAAAAGAGATTCTGTGCAGATGATAAGCAGTGATCATCTTTACTGGGCCCTGTTGGTGCTGCACCACAGACATCTTCACCAGCCGACACATCAGATCCAACAGGAAGGACCACCATGGTCAGAGAAACATGTCCGTCACGATGTACGTCCTGCATCGCGGTGTGAGATCCAGACGTGCAGCTCTGGTGTACAGTGGGGTCACGTCTGAAGGAGGAGGGAGCCCTGTAGATAGGCTAAGGCATGAACTGCTGTGGGCTACCAAGCCACAAGTCATGAGAGCACGCCTCCGTGGGCCAAATGCCACCATGACTGGTGCTGCACCCTGCACGTGTCCAGGACTCAGTGGTGTGGGGGAAACAGAAGTTTGGTCGCTGTGGTCACGTCAAAGCTGACATTAAACCACAATGACATTCAGCCATTTTCCTGCATCTGAGTGGTTTGCCGACACAGGGAAGAGGCGTGTAAAAGGTGCACGGAGAGACAAGAGCCCCAACGCTGTGGGAGCCCTCTTGAAGGTAGCAGCTGTCTGGAGGTGGTCATGCAATTCTTTGGGGTTATGTGGGTGCACACCCACTGCACCCCTTCTAGCCCTCTGTAAAGTTGGTCAATATATTTGGAGCAGCGTAACTGAAGCCCAGAAGGTTAAGTTACCTTGCCCATGCCCGGGGTGGATGGGGGTATAAAAATAGGTTGAGGTACTGGGGGGGGTAACTGGAGGACAACGAGGGGGGTTGGCAGAGGTATTGAGCTGATATGTGTCTTTAGATGAAATCAGGACCTGCAACACCTGATGACCCCCAAGGTCCCTACTGACCATGTGTCCGGGTCGCACCCCGCGGCAAGTGAAAGGACAAAAGACGTCCACATTGAGAATGCCATTTACACACAAACATGGAGACGGATAACTTCTCAAGAAACCACCACCAGAGGGGAGAGCGCTCAACAGACCAGGAGGAAAACAATCCCTGTGTGTGTGTGTGTGTGTGTGTGTGTGTGTGTGTGTGTGTGTGTGTGTGTGTGTGTGTGTGTGT
>OMLC01005214.1:24825-35867 GCA_900302585.1 Regalecus glesne | reverse complement strand
TAGTGGTTGGATCAGGGGGGGCATCCGATATAGGATTTTGCCAAATCAATATGCAGATTGACAAGACCACATCGCCTCAGTTGAGGCCTCTATTGATGGATACCCTCACACAGTACCAATTGAAACTATAAAATCTTCTGCTGTGATCCCTGAAAAATAGGGGATGGGCCAGAAGAAGAAGAAGATATGAAAACTAGCTTTTTGGCTCAATCTGGTATATTCACATTAGATTCTCAAAGTGCATTGATATGCAATATCCCTATTTAAATAAACTAATACAAATGTGTGTGTGTGTGTGTGTGCGTCCATGTGTGTGTGTGTGTGTGTGTGTGTGTGTGTGTGTGTGTGTGGTGCAGAAACCACACACACATATGTATAAATACGTATACTTGTGAACGATTGGCTCTTGCATACCAGCTTTTCCAAAAAGCAATCATACTGCCTCATGTTTGTACCATTTTATCTTATAACGTTCAAAAAAACTCATTGTTGTTTAAATAACAAGATAAAATTGAAGAACACAAAACTAAATATTTGATAGAAAACCCCCTACAAGGACACATAAATAAACACTATTCAAGTCCAACTCTCCCACTTATTTCCCACAGGGAGAAGTGAATGGAAAAATACACAGAAAGACACTAGTCGTCTGAAATAACGTCGTGTTAGTGTGGCGACATTGTCATTGAAGAGATAAGTGAACGTTTTCTCCCCATTTTAAAGTGATTGTTTCTGATTTAATCACGTTTAAAGAACGGAATGAGATAGTTGACTCACTCTTGTTAAAATGTCCCAGTGTGCCCTTTAAAGACTGATCAGCTGTTCTGATGATAGTCACTTGGACTTTGAGGCTCACATCTTCTAACTCATAATCTCAGCGATATGTGAGAGTCCCTTTCCATCCTGGAACGGATTTGAATATCGATAAAGTACGTATGCATACGAACGGGCTCCGTAGACAGTTAATGGTTCTTTTAGAAGGGATTTTTTTAGTCTAATTCTTTTTTGGTCAATTTGTCTAATGTGAAGGGGGACGGTGGTGGTGGAGGTCCCCATGGTACATCCTCCCCCGTTGCTAAATGAGAAGCTTGCACATTACCGCAGTGCGCATGTCCCCTGCATCCGCATACCCCTCCCCCTCCCTCCACTGCTTAACTGACACGGCCCGGGCGTTTTGACGGGCCAGTTTGGACTGTCCGCTTTTGGAGTACAAGCTTATCAACGCCGGACGCTCCAAACCTTATCTTACTATATCCAAACGTCCTCGGACCAACTTTCTCCTTCTCATATAGTATGTAAGTATTTACAACTATACGGACACAAACCCGTCAAGTCATGTTTCGTTTGTGGTGATGCACCTTGTCTGCAAGGTGACGTATCCCTTTTGGACCTTTAAAGCTTTACTCCCTACTTGGGAAGCGTTAAAGATGTGGCCTGACGTTTATTTAGATTGCAAGAGAGACACTGCGTGTTTTTGTGCATGTTTTGAAGAAAACCGGCTCGTAGTACTCTTTTTTTCCGGATTATAGCACTCAAGTGCAGGGTTTCAAACATTTTGGCTGTATCGTTAAGATATTACCAAGTGTTCTCCTGGGGTTTGTCCTGTAATTTAGCTATCAAACAGGTTAGCTATCGGTTAAGGTTGGGCTAAGGTGGGCGTTCGGTTATGGTCAGGGTTATTTAGAGGTTGAGGTTAAGACAGGTTACGTTAAATTTAGGTAAAACCAATAGACTGAGATACGCTCCCTTTCCTACCTAACCGACTCAAGTTTTGCAAAACTTGAGAGGAAACCAAAAAAAAGTGTTCGTGAATGTGCACGAGTGTCCACTATGTCACTATGTCACTGTTTACGTGCCTTTTAATAAATCACAAAATTCGTTCAAGAGTCTTTTTTTCACGCCGATGTTGATAAACTGAAAGACTGAATCTATCATGTACTGACCCTGTGGACTCAACGGGTAGTCCAGACCCGGCTTCTGATTGAAGCAATAGTCGACGCTCACCATGACTTCCCCTCTTCTCCAAATATGGTCGAGTACTACAGCTGTCCTTTTACAGAGCAAGTTGGTGCGGGCTGGGTGCTTGCTGGAGACGCAATGCTGTAGCTATTTAAAATGAAGAAAGATAAACCATATGATATTGACACTGATGAACACGGTATTAAAGGGTCACGCAGTTTGACAGACTGGTTCTGTGTCACATTTGTTATTATTAGGGCTCCATGGCTGATTTTTAAGCATTATGTAGCCTCAATGTGAAACAATCAGCATTGGGAGGATGTGGTTACTGTCTGGTTTTCTCACCATCAATCCACATTCACACATTACTGACATACCTTTGTCAGTCATTTTATATACACACACACACACGCATATAATGCAGCTTTTGCATTTGCACATTACTGCAAGTTGGGACTTTTCTTGGGAGAAATGATAGGGTCTGTAGCATTTTACATATTCTCCAAAGCAGCCAAATCCAGAAGAATAATGCAGGAAATGATGTTTGAGGAAAGAGGAATCAAGGCAGAGCAAGCTCTTTACTCTTACCAAGAAATAGCTACATCAATCACTAAAACTCAGGTTTCAAGCTTGTTTCCTGGTGGCGGAGGCAGTAACAGACCAGTGTGCTAATTTGAGTGGTCAAACACAACTGCAATTACCAGTATCCCTAGTAAGTCAGATGAAAATGACACTTTTCACAGCTGTAGTTTGTAGAATAGTACTGTCTACCATTTTCTTCTCACTTATTTATAGTACAGCTCTCAGAAAAACTGTTCATTTTTATATCTATCAGAGGAGCCTGCACCCCAGTTTCCAAATAACAAACCAACAGTACTGACTATAGTTTAAGGCCTTGTCAATCAAGTGATGGCTACATTAATGAGAGGGGATAAACATCTACTTACTCTTTTAAACGGATGTCCTGCACTTAGCTTAATTACGATTATGCCCTAGTCGGCACATTCACGACCTGGTAATTTTTAGACTGTAGCTTTTGGGCATTTAGTATGCAACTCCAAAAGGTAATTCTGTATCTCCTCCAGAAAGGTCAGTTTGTCTGCCGTATCTATATCTATTTTGTCCTTCATTTTTAATGGACTATTTGCCTGCAATTTTCCTCTTTTTTTCAGTCCTAACACAAGTATTTGAGTGGAAGTCCGTATGCCATTTACTGTTTTATTTCTTAAACAAGCATATATTACACCCACAAGAATTTTATGCTACCTAACCATCATGGCTAACATTGCACTCAGCAGGTCAATGACCAGGTTTGGTAGGGCCACGGTGCGTTGACATCTCGGTACAAGATTAAAATGATTTGCACTATGCCATATGTATATATACAGAGAAAAGTTGAACTTAATACCCTTAATATGAAATAAAGGGAAACAGAGGAATCCTCTATTTCCTGTATCCTGTATCCTCATTACACTGGATTTGATCATCTCCTTTTTATGGGTTAACACTGACCAAAGGAATGAAAGCCTTTTAACGTCCTGGTAAAAGGAGGCTTAGTTTCTCATCATCTGACCTTTTTTGCTGACAGCATATCTCCCCTGAACTCCCCCTGCCAAAAAGTATTTTTTTACAGGCTTAACTTAATCCATAGATTGCTCTAAGTATGAGCGTGATGCGGATTTGTTGCATTATTCAACTAATTTATGATTTGAGCATATGGAAAACCTTATCAAAACAATCATAGGGAATTTTACACGCCATCAATGTATATACTGCACTATCTGCCTGCATATCCAAAAATACCAGGTTTGTACTCATCAGAGGTTCATCACATTGAACTGTTTTCTAATGTTAAGCACAAATTAATGTCAAATGTAATCTTAGTTTTTGAATAATACTCAATAATTGGCATGTGACTTTAAGATAAGTTTTAACAGTGCTACATAAAAACGAGTCCATTTTCTAGATTATAATTAACCTTGATGATAAGATTATGTATCATGATAATATATATTACAGTATCTGAATTTCATGTTGATAAAATACCACTAAGAGCTAATGAAAATATGGATCTATTCCTAATTTGACTCCCCCTTTTATTAGTGTCACTATCTAGATTCACCCATTTTGCAATCTTAAAGTAGTGCAATAAGATGGCACAATGCCACAGATCTAAAGGAAACCTATTATCTTGGGGATACAACATTTTGACGACACAGGGGCCAGCCAATCCCAAATCAGTGTATCAAGTGTGGATGCAGCCTTTGACTTGACAAGTACCCTTGCCTATGATATAATTAGTATTCAGTGGTCTAAAATGCCTATAGGTTGACACATGAGTTTATTTAATAGCTGACTCGCATATAAGTTGCTTTGGCTATAAACCCATTGAATGAGACGTTTAATAAGGAACTATCATAACACTTAACCCGACTGTTATTCTAGATCAGGGGTGCTCACAGTTGTTTAGCATGCAAGCTAATTATAAAATGACCAAGTTGAAAGGATCTACAGGTGGTCAATAGGTTGATCGTGATCTACCAGTCGATTGTAAAGGTAGAGTGGGTAGATCGCATATCCTCCATCCCATCTCTTGATTGATATACCATATATCGATATACAGTATATCAAGATGTATTGAGCACCCCTGGTCTAGATCTTTCTCATCTTCCCTGTCTCCTCTCTTTTGCATCTGTTGACAGTCTTCTGAGGACTGCTTGAGGATTACTTCTGCTCATTCTTACTGCTTAGTTTCACCCCATAGTTGTATCAGATTCTGACCCTGTCTTTAGTATGTACACCAGATGTATTTGGTTATAAAGTTTTAAAAAAGCATCAAAGGGAGTGTATTGGTGTGAGAGTAGAATTTGAAGTTGGTATTAAGGTTGAGGTGAAGTAGCTATCTAAATGGAATGAAGACGGTGACCTGCTTTTGCATGAGGAAGTGTCAGGAAAAATCCCATCATCTTATCATCAGGAAATGATCTTTAAACATCAACTGAATGTCCTCCTCTTATTGAAAAATAGGCTCATTTTACTGGTTTAGTCCATTGATTCAAATTGTTAAAAGTAACAGAGCAGCAAGCCCCCCCATAACTTAAAAGATTATTTATGTTATTTGTCAGGAGTTTCAGGGTAGTTTATTTTGGCTAGTCCCAGGGGGCATGTCGACAACCTTTCCCAGGAGGAGCAGTGGCTTTTTTGCATAGTTCCCACTCCAAAGTTGTATGCCAGCTTAACTCTGCGTAATTTCATATTGGTGAGGTATTGGGTGCTGGCTTGAAGTGGATAATTGTCTAGGGTCCTGGAGCCTTTACTTGGCCCACTTCAAAGCTTGAGGCCTTTTATAAGCTTCGAGTAATTAGTTACATGGTTCATTGCATATTTGTTAGTTTCTATGCATCTTCAGATTTTACTTTTTCCGGCTGGTTAAGTCATACGAGTAAATGAGCATCCATTTTTTATATTAATTATCTAGACTTTTATCCCTAAGCCCCTTTGAGTAATGTTTCGATACTCAATAGAAAGACATTCCTCTTTTGGATTTCCTTTTTTTTTCTTTACAATTCTAGAACATTTTGGCATGAACCATGGAAGTCGGTGGTCCACAAAATGTTAGAAGCTGTTCCTATGTAGGCTGTTCACCACTCCCCACCACAGGCCCCTTTGCCTTCAACTGTAGGTAACAGTCCATAGTGACTGTATAACTGAGGGATGAAGATGGCAAGGGGCCCATATGAAGCATGAGCATTAAAGCAGCAGGCCTCTTTCAGCCTCCCTGCCTCTCTGTTATCATTTAGAAGTAAATGGCGAGGCAAGCTAGAGACATACTCTTCCCTATATGGGCTTTGTTTGGGAGCACACTTGCCTTGCTGTTTAGGTCCGTAGAAAAGAGTCTTGCTCAAGAGAAGGGGTCCATATATGGTCATCACAGCACGGGATTGAAGCCCCTTAGCACAGAGAAAGAGGTGGGTGGGAGAAAGAATGAAAAAGAGATGGACTGAAAAACATAGATGTTAGTTGAGCAATTACATCATGACGGAGAATGAGATCTGCTCATGATCATTGATGATTTAATTACATTGTAGATGAAATCAATCCTTGATCGACTGGTCTTCACTGTTTGGATGATTAAGCAAAGTAATTTCCCAAACTCATTTTTCTTATGAGAGGTCAATTTTAGGTGTTACAATTAGTCCCCAAATTGTGGTGGTGGACATGAACTTACATGCCACTTGGGGGATTAAGGCTCGATATCCTTCCTGATGCCCTGTGGTGGGTTTGAATCCACACCCTCTAGCTCATTAGTTTCCAAAGCACGTGCTCTACCATTGAGGTAATGTGGCCCCCTGCACTCCCTTTTTCTATCTAAATTGGGAAGCAAAATTGTTTTTGTCTCTCCCCTGTGGCGTGTGTGAAAGTGTAGTACTGAGTCAAGGGTCTGTGAGAAACATTGTACCCTGAAACTCCTTGATGGATAAGAAACATTTAACTCTTTCAGTTACCAATCCTGGCAGAGGACAACTATTGAGATGTCCACTTACATACACATACTCACCACTTACACGTTCTGTTTGATCAAGCCTGCATGCATTTTTAATTGCTGCACTTAAACCATTTCTCCTTACCAAAACAAACAAAAAAACCCAAAAGGAGCAGGACAACCTTTGATTGCATCAATGATTGGTCCAGCCCTGCTACTTGTTGTTTTGTGTTAGTTAAATGTGTCAGTTGATCCCATCGCAAACATTTGGAACCATCAAAACAATCTTTGCAGTCGTTTTAATTTACGCACTTTAAGATGAAAGCCTTTTAAAATTAAGTTTCTATAATCCTTTTTACCTTTCTTATACATTGTTCTGATTCTTCCATTTACTCTTTTCCCCTCACATCCTTTCTTTTATCCCATCTCCCCCTCTCCCTTTCTTCTATTCCTTATTTTTTCAATCTGTCAGTGTTCTTTCTTTTTCAATATGCCATCGTTCATGAACATTTTGCTCCTCTGACCTCCCATTAATTTGCTTTCCTATACAGTTACCCCACTGCCCTAACCCAAGATGTCCAAGAAAGCCCCAACCGAAGATGAGAAATTCTTGTTCGTGGACAAAGACTTCATTAATAGCCCTATGGCACAGGCCGACTGGGCAGCCAGGAAGCTTGTGTGGGTCCCCTCAGAGAGGCATGGCTTTGAGGCAGCCAGCATCAAAGAGGAGCATGGTGATGAGGTGCTTGTGGAGCTTGCCGACAATGCCAAGAAGTTGACAGTCAATAAGGATGACATCCAGAAGATGAACCCACCCAAGTTCAGCAAGGTAGAGGATATGGCTGAGCTTACCTGCCTGAACGAAGCTTCTGTCTTGCACAATCTCCGTGAGAGATACTTCTCTGGGCTCATCTATGTAAGTTTAACACACACACACACACACACACACACACACACACACACACACACACACACACACACACACACACACACACACACACACACACACACACACACACACACACACACACACACACACAAACACACACACACACACACACACACACACACACACCCACCCCCCCACACACACCCCCCCACCCCCCCACACACACACACACACACACACACACACACACACACACACACACACCCCCACACACACACACACACACACACACACACACACACACACACACACACACACACACACATGTTCTCATAATCTTAAGAAACATGTCATCCATTTTCTCCATTTGAATGTTCACATGATCTCTTGATTTTTCTTTCTGATTGATATGACATTAGTTCTTATATACTGTTTCCCCTTGTGGTTTCTTATGTTAGACATACTCTGGCCTCTTCTGTGTGGTGATAAACCCTTATAAAATGCTGCCCATCTACTCGGAGAAGATCATTGATATGTACAAAGGGAAGAAAAGGCATGAAGTCCCTCCTCATATTTACTCCATCACTGACAACGCTTACAGAAACATGATGCAAGGTAGGACTCATGCAGAGTTCATATTCCCATGGTGCACTGTGTCTGACTGTCCCTGCTTCTCCTAATAGAGGATAATTCAAGACAACATGCTTTCAACCACAGCCCAGTTCCCCTTGAAGATTTATATTTCTTTTTAAGGGGCTGGCAATGTCCTATTGTCACAAACACAACCTTTTTTGGAAAGAGAAAAAGCTCAGTTTTTACAAGGTAGTTAACACATGAAGGTAAGAATGTAAAAAAAATATTTGGAGCATCTTGTCATGTTGAACTGTGCCCTGACAGCCATTAGTACATGTTATGGGCGAATTGAGTTAGTGTCTTACTTTTTGCTCATGTGAGGTTATGACAAGCAGCTGGCTGCAGCTCTTTCTAGTTGTGCATGTAATACAATGAGGTGATAAGGACCACAAAATGACCCGAAGCTGTCCGTTGCTGAAATACTGAGCCAAGTGTGCATTATTGTGCACAGGTAACACTAAAATTCTATGACAATATACTCCCATACCAGAGAAAGTGGCTTGTAGTATGAGACTGGAAAATGTTAATCACGTGCACAATCAAAACCAACTGCACCTATCTGTAAATCAGTTTCTTGTGGAGGTGACGAAAGGGCTGTGCTTACAGTAAATTGCTTTCTGCTAACCCAACCGCACTAGACCTCATTGTGTCTACTGCTTTCCCATAGAAATTGTCTGTTGTCATCTCAGGGATCATAGCCCTTTGATCCCATGTCAGCCAGAGGGTTTCATATTATTCTCTCAGAGGAGTTGACATCTGGATTGAGAGATGGGTGGTGGACAGTTAGATGTTTCCTGTTTCAGTACCACTCCCCACTTTTGTATCGTCCAATTAAAAAAAAAAAATTAAAAAAAATTAAATTACTGTCTTTTTCCATTGTACCAGATTCAACCAGTTGGTGTTTTTAATAATAATAATAATGATTCCCTTATCAGTCCCGCAAGGGGAAATTTGGATTTCTCTGCATTTTTGACCCAACCTATTATATAGGAGCAGTGAGCTGTCAACATATGGCGCTTGGGGAGCAGTTAGGGGTTCAGTGTCTTGCTCAAGGACACCTCAACATACTGTATGCAGACCGGGGATCGATCCTGCAACCTTCCGATTGCCAGACGAGCGCACTATCCACTGAGCTATGCCGTCCGTTTTTGCTCAATACTGTGAACTTTTGGGTGGATTTTTTTTTTCTGCAAATTTTTCTCTGGAGTTTAACGTAAAGTGACTCAGAGGACACACAAATTGAATGTCTAAGTAAATCTAAGCTGACTCAGTGCAATATGCTTGTCTTTTTAACTTGTTTTGCTTGGGATCTATAAAAACTAATACGGTCTTATAAACTTAAATGGGTGGAGCAGGTTTATACTTTAGCTTTTCACATAGGTCTCACTTCAGTATCCAGTTTCATGCTTGCGATGTGCTGTAGGTCTGTCAGCAGGACGTAGGTCTTTATCCAACCACACAAGCAGAAGTGTGGTGTTTCAAATTGGCCAACTCTAAAAAAAAAAAATCTAATATAATAAGTGAATCACTCACCAGGTGACTTCTTCAGTCTTCTTCAGAAGTCACCTGGTGAGGGACGAAACGTTTCTTAATAAATTTCTGATCCATTTGAATTGATTCACCTCTTTTTGTGATTTCCATACCTGGATTAATGAGCATGCATCAAGAATATTAAGTGAATGTCTTTGTGCAAATAGTGTAAATCAAGTATTTGTACTATGTAGCATTAGGGGCCTGCGGTCGCTCAGCGATAGAGTGCATGCCTTCTAGTCAGACGTAGCGGGTTTGTATCCCACTGTGGGGCATCAGGAAAAGGGCATCCAGCCTTAATCCCCTATCCCGGGAAAATGTGAGGCATTCATAAAGTACTGTGAGTGGTCAACAGACTAGAAAAGCGCTATATAAGAAAAAGTCAATTTACCATTAGCAAAAGAATGATTGTAATATAATTCTTTTGGCCTTCTTCTGGTGTAGTCTATACCATTTGCATCACGAAGTTATTTCAAAAATACATCTTTGCGTGGGCATGAAAGTGACATTTACTCCTCAGTGCGATTCAAAGTGCCGTGTGAAGTTGTGAGAAGATTATTTCACCTTTGTGAAAGATAAATTTTCCCTTTGCTTGGCAAAGGGAAAATTTATGTTTACCTTTTTATCTATTTTCCAAAGAGTTTCTGTAGGTTAGCACTACATACAGTTCTAAACGGTACAGGAGTTGTATGGTACGAGTGAAAGGTAACAGTAACATCATTACATGTTTCACTCCTCACCTTTTTCAGTTTAACCCCAAAAGGTATTTGCATAGTTATCATGTGCTTTGAAGGCAGTTCAAGATAACGCAAGGACATAAAAAAAAGAACTCGATAGATAGGTACTGTCTGTGCTGGACATTATTTTGAGTAGGTTGTCTGCATCTTTTTCACTCTACTCGTATAAATGGTCTAAACAATTCGCTACCTTCAAGGATTTTTAGAATTAATATTAGATGGATACCAATCCAAATAAGGAAAAATATTTTGATCTCTGTTTCTTTGGTGTTTGCTTTTATGGAGCGGAGTTGTATTTTATGACTGTTTTCACAGAAGATTTTCATCCATTTATCTCTGAAATTGTGGAGGAGGTCTTTGATGTTCGTAACAGAGGAGCTATTCAAAGACCTATCCTTAGTGGGAATGACTGCCTTGACTAGAGCAGAAATGATATCTGTCAAGAATCCAGTCAGTCTGGCTACTCCTAACCCTGTTGCTCACACCAAATGTGTCATGAGCAACAAAAGCAGCCGAGAGTAATTGATTGTCAATGAGAGCCCGTGATACGCAGCGGATGACACTGGCAGCAGCAGCTCATGGTGCAGATTTGAAATTGAGCTGAGGTTAGCTTTAAGCAAATTAGCAATGACAGAAAAACCAGATAATTGTGCAAAGGGACCGCTACCTTGTAATATCTCTAATACAAACTTAATTGGTGATTGGGCACAACTTAACGGTGACATTGTTTTGCTATAACTTTTACAAAAGTTAACTTTTAGTTCACCATTATATATATATATATATATATATATATATATAGTGTATCTTT
>OMLC01005214.1:6128-24805 GCA_900302585.1 Regalecus glesne | reverse complement strand
ATAGTGTATCGTTTTGCCCTAACTTGGGTAATCATATCATCAACTGCCTCATTTAGTAATTATTGTAAATCTATTATTGCATTTCTATCATAAACTCCTTTTGTTCTTATTCTGGCAAGATTTTCTCTTCATCTGAATGGCTGGTTTAAGGATACAGTTACATTTACAATATGTTCATAAATGAACGTATTATAAATGTAACTGGAAAGCTCTGAGACTAAATTGTAATTTAGTGGTATACAAAAAGAAGTTGACTGGACTTGCCTAGTGATTGGATGGATATCATTGAGCCAACATTGGATAATTGGTTGACATTGACATGATATGATGGGTTAATCACAGACTGAATGAGTTATGGCGGCAGCTGCTAAAGGGCTGGCACCAGACGGCTACCCTCCAGAGTGCCCCTCTGGCACTCATGATTCTCCAGGGTAGATAAAGCCAAGTTAATCTTATTTGTATAACCCATCATCACATATTGAAAATTTTCCTCAGTAAGCTTTACAATAACACAACATCTTGTCCTTAGACCCTTGCATCAGATAAGAACAATTCCCTTAAAAAATAACCTTTAACGGGGAGAAAAATAGGAAGAAACTTCAGGGAGAGCAGCAGAGGAGGGTTTTCTGTCCAGGATGGACGGAGAACAGAATAAAGGACAATTTACAACATACAACACTAAGAGAATAATATTATTATTATTATGGAATCACAAGATATATAATAATGATAATCTCCTTTATAGGAACAGTGCATATTGATGAACATTACAGTACAGGCATTTAGCAGATGCTCTTATCCAGAGCGACGTACATCAAGTGAGCAGTTAGGGGTTCAGTGTCTTGCTCAAGGACACCTCGACATGCTATGTGTAGGTCCAGGGATCGATCCTGTAACCTTCCGATTGCCAGATGACCACTCCACCCACTGAGCTATGCCACCCCTAGAATTGTAATCTAGAATGCAAATATGCCAGATTTCGCTACAAGGCTAATTCTCATCATATGAAGAATGTGTCCAATATAATTTGGTAAATCATCAAACCTTCAACCATTCAAGCCCTGAGATGAAATGGTGACTCCCCCCCTGTGTTACTGTTGCTGGGATAGGCCCCATCATGACTCCGAGATCCAGCCCCAGACAAGCGGCCAACAACAGATGGATGCATTGATAGATGATGAACTCTAAAGAGGCCGCAGTAGTGGTAGTAGTGGGGAACAACAAACCAGGCATCGTAGCTCCAATCCATCGCAGTGGCACCCATTGCGGCCCTCCGGGCTCCTCCCAGGTCACAGACACAGTAGAAGAGAAGACCTCATTCAGTGAGAGGAAAAAAAATATCAGAGAAGAGAACAGTTGGCATTATTCAATAACCTATGCCCTGTAATATGCAATCGCCTGAGCACTATCACCGCAGTAGTAAAAGTAACAGGTTCATCAAAGGGACAACATGACTAAATCGTAGTTTTTCAGAGGTAAAATAACTTCACAAATAATAGTGTATGCTGCAATCATTAAGTAGCTGCTTATGTTTGGTAGTCTGTTAATGGTTTATGTTTCATATTTTCCCGTTTTAACGAAGTCTTTCCTTGAATGTCAGTCTTTTATATGAGCTGTTATGTAATGAGATTTTTTTCTCCAGATTTTAGATATGGCCATGTTTGCATACAGGAAATGATTATGTTTAGATCCACAGCAATGATGTGTAAATATAGTGTCAGCAAGAAGGAAGAAGATTGGTAGACTTTCATTAGGGTGTTTAGATTACACTTGAAGGAAAAAAAAAGCCTGTGCAGCTTCCAGAGTAGACTGGCTATCCCCTGTGAGAGAACCCATTCAACTGGCTGGGAGATTCCCTTGTTTGGTAGTACATCATTTGAATGAGAAATAAAACATTAAAAAATTGCAACATCATCAGAACCACAGAGTTCTTTCATTTGTAGGAACCATTGGGTCATATTACAATGAATATTTTGCTATCACAATCGCTAAACTTTAATGTGCCACAATTTATGTTATTTTATGTTTCAACCCACATTGCCTAATTATACATCATGAATCTCTAAATTGTATGCATTTGACACCTGTTAGAATCAAATACTGAACCTCCTGGAAAAGCCATGCTACTGCCATGATCTTCAGATCTTGAGCTACATAGAACCAAAAAAATCTTAATGTGTAATTGATAGTTGAATGTAAGTAAAGCAGAACAGATATCTGCATTATTCTTGGATTTATTCAGAAATAAAATGTGTAAAGTGTTCACTAAATGGATGAGTGCTGCCTTAGAGAGAAGTTTGTTTTAATAATAATGATGATGATGATTTTCTTTCCCTTATTAGTCCCACAAGGGGAAATTTGCAATTCTTTGCAAATTTGACCCATCCTATTTAATAGGAACAGTGAGCAGCCCCTGCTTGGGGAGCAGTTAGAGCTTCAGGATCTGGCTCACGGACACCTCGACAGGCTTTTTGCAGGATCAGGGGTTGAACCTGCAACATTCTGATCACTAGATGACTGCTCTACCACTGACTATGCCACATTTTTTTGTCACGATTAGTCCTTATGTTGTGGGGGTTAACACGGACTTAGATGGAGCTAGGGGAGTTTAGGACAGATGCCGTTTCTGACACCCCTTCAAACTTTTTTACTTACTTATCCCATGGTGGATTGGTACCCACTACCTCTAGCTTGTCACTTCCCAAAGTGTGCACTCTACCACTGAGCTACCATGGCCTCCACTCACCCCCCTAGGGTAAGTGCTGCCCTACAGAAATCTGTGAAATCTTAAGTGAAGCACTCTATTGTGCTTAGCCAATCTCTTCGTAGGTCTTCCAGCAATAGGAACATAAGAGAAATCTTATTTTAGAGGCTTTAACCTGTATTAAGAGTCTTCTTTTCCAAACAAGATTCTATAGATATGGAAAAGGAATGGTTAGACTTGTGGTCCCAAGAGCCAATTTTGTACCTCCTTTTTCTTTTTTTTTTCTACAAAAGTATTTAAGGGTGTGTGTGTGTGAGAGAGAATTGGGGGGCATTGTGAAGAAGATGGGATTTCCCACAATGTACTGAGAAATTCTATAGTTTAGATTAACACACTACATCCTGGAAATGTCAATGCATGCTGATAAAGTAGAGGTTTTGCAAATCTTAAGCATATCCAGATAAGATAAAGTCATATGGACTGATGAGCCTCACTCCATTCATGATATTACTTATGGTCATGATGGGTCTTGGACATCAGTGACTAAAGTAGGTCTCGGACTGTGAACAGTTCTCTCCACATTCCCCAGAACTAGATTGTGTCTTTGATGTTGAGGAGATAAGAAATGTGAAGTTTCCACTTGTATCAAGATCTACTGTCCCCACTCAGGTTTAGCAGGGTCAGTAGATTGTGCAGTTTTAATGCTCCCTCAAGTGTATGCTTATGCTACAAATGTAGATGAGACTTTCATGATGGGATCCAATCGGAAGTTGAGCTTCACCTAACTGGATAAGGTTTATAAAATGGATTTAGAGAGAATGTTAAATTGAAGGATTGACGGAAAGATATGAGGTATGTTTTGGCCCCCCCTCATTTGTATTGTTGATAGTACGTCTCTTCCTCTTCCATCTCCAACTCTCACACTGTCCCTATTTTTTTTTTAGTCTCTGGTGTGAGGGTGAGTTTGGTATCAGGGACATGTTTCTTGCAGTTGTGGATACGCCTTTCCCCTTCTCTCTTTCTCCTGACCTTCTTCCTTTTCCATTCTCTTTCTTGCTCTTGCATTCTGTAACTCCATCTGCCTTAATTAGGAATTGAAGAGAGGCAACAGACAGCATTTTATGTGTATATGTTTGGAACGGAACCAACAGAACAGCACGGACTCCAGCCAAGTCTTGTCCAAACAGAAAAATAGCATCCATGCTAGTTTACCTTTAACGGCAGGTCTTGCACTTGAGTAGTATGGGCCCTGCACAAACCAGACCTGACAGCCGTTGGGAAGCACCAAATGCCCTTGAACAACTTAGGTGTACATGAGGTTGATGAGGGTGACAATGATGATAATTGGAGCCTAATACCCTCGTCTGTCTTGGTCTCTTTTTCTCTGTGTGCATGTATGCGTGCATGTGTCTATCAGCTTGACAGTGTCATTGTATGTGGTTGTGTTAGTTCCCTGAGTTCGAGAGAGTATTCTATGATCTAAAAAAATGAATAATTGATCCAATAACATTGAAATTATCTTCATGTTGTCAGTGTACCCTGAACTTAACTTGGTATCAGAGGTGTATAGTTACAAAATAGCCTTAAATGGGCCCAGGGTTTTCTCTATTTAGTATCAACTTCTATTTCTGGCTAATTGTATTATGAGTCATTGCTTGGCTCACTAAGAGTTGAATTTGTAGTTAAAATAACGAATTTGTGAAAACTGAAGGTATCCTTTGAACTCTTTTTCATGAGCTTAGTGTTGAATTTTCTGGTGATAGACAAAAAGGAGCTGCACATCATTTGGGAATGTGTGTATATTTAGGTAGCAGCTGCTACATTTTGATTTACTAGTTCAATTTCATGTTCTCATGTGCAATCGCCCATGTTGGTATGCATTAAGTCTTGGTACTCTTAATCTTTTCTGGTATCTGTTAATATTGTGATTTGATTACATAAATTGTGTTACTTTGTTTCCACAGACCGAGAGGACCAGTCCATTCTCTGCACGTAAGTGAAAATCTATGTTACCTTCAAATGCACCTTTGTTTTTGCTTATATTTTATTCTAGACAAGAACAGTCAAAGGATGCTTATGTAAACACTGTTGAACTAATGAGACGCCTCTGGTAGTGCTTTCAGCTGGCCTCTGCCAGCCGACAAGTATTAAGGAATTGATTGGGATTTATGGGCAGTATTGGAGGAGTTTGTAGCAGCCATACTCTTTTAATGTGGTGACATGGGGAAAGTAGTATGTTAAGTATATCAGCAGGATGTTGCAGTATTGCAGTGGAGCCAAAGTGGCTGTGTGCTCATCTGCAATGGGAATGCTCCCATGGGGTGTTTGAATTAGCCCTCATTCTCCTTCATAGACCCACAAACAGGAAATGTGCCCCGAGTCCTGATGAGAGAAGGAGATTAGTTCTCCAAATGTTTGTGCCCAATTTTGTTGTTTGCTTGTTTTAAACAGTCTATTACATATTTGGAGTTGGGGGGGCACCCAATGAGAAACTGGGCTCTTTTATGTAACAATAAATCCCTGAACACTGGACTGGCCTGAAATATCAAGTATATTGATTAATGGAAATTTATAATCCTGTTACTTATTTCCCCTCATGTAATGGGAGCTTCTGAGATGGTGGAGAAATATGCCGATTCAAATAAGGTGTCATTTCTCATTGATTCTTTTGTTTAACTTCAATGTGTACAGCCCTTTGGCTTATTTTCTTCTTGCACAGTTGAAAATGACATGCATTGTTTGCTGAGCATCACCATCAGGTGTTGGACTGCATTCTCTGCCATACATTCTGTGGTTAGAGTCAGCAAGTTCTGATGCATCAAATAAAAGTAATAAAAATGTGTGTTCATACCAGGTATTTGACAGTCTAAGAGAGGATTCAATACCGAGGATGCTCTCTGATGTGTTACTGTACTATCATTTACATTGTATATTTTAAGTCGGCTAATGTGAGGCTTCCTAACTTATTTTGTAACCATTAATAGGTAGGCCTCCTTGTAGTTACTCAACTAATCATATTACAGCACTTCCTTATGTCAGCTATTTAATTAAGCACTAGTTGATGGCATTACTACAAGTAGGCCTACCTATGCATGGTTAAAAAAATCTGTAGCACGGTGGGGGATCCTTGATGACTAGTTTGGGAAATGCTGAGTTAATAAGCAAACTGAGATTGGGACTAAGAGTATTTCCAAATATGATTTTGATTTCCATGGGTTTTAGAATGGCTTTATTTCCCCTATTCTCTCAGAGGCTCGGGACATGGGAGGAAGTGATCTCAAGGCTCCCTCTATTCTAAACTAACCAATGCCAGGATACTGGCCAATCTTTGATAATATCAGACCATTTCCCCAGAAACCACTTATTCTAGATTACAGGGAACTCTCTGAGCTTGGGTGTATTTTCCTCTGTTTGTTGCAAATTAATGGCACTAGTGATGACATTTAAGCTGAGTTTTTGGCCACTTTAATGCTAAACATTTCTAAAATAACAGTTCTTCAGGCTCATCAAACTGCTGAGACATGGTAGAATGAAAGAACAGCCTTCATCTGTTTGGCACATTGGGCAGACTCTAGCTGTGACTCAAAGTAACTTGGAAAACTGGCTTGAACTACAACTGGTGCTGTGTATGACTTTGGAGCCATATATGGGAGAAATGCCTCTGGTGCAGCACATGGAATGCCATATATGACATTCTTTGGCTGTGTGTGTGTGCGCCTGTGTGCATTGTTTTGTATTGTCAAAAAAATCGACTGTAAGTTCATCATGTGTACTGGGGGATTTAAAAAAAGATGACACTGACATCATAAACATTCTTCTAGATTGCCGAGTCATCAAAGGTCTCTGTAATAGACTTCCAGCTGGAGTGCTATGTGGAATATTGACTGTGCACTTGTAGTTGACGGTGTGGGATAGTGGTCGCAATACCGTTGTAACCATGTTAATGGTGTTTACCGTTGTGCTATTTTCTTTAACATGTCATTTTAATGTACTGATATTACCAAGAGGGTGGTAGCATTACATCATCCTAACATTTATGTATTGAATTTATATGTAGCCTTTCTTTCCTGTGAGAGTCTTCTTAATTATATGTTGCAAAGTAGAAGAAAAATAGATAAAGGAAATGTTTTATTTGTTTGGCTTCTGTAGTTTGTGACACTTAACTTTATTGGAATATCACAAGAATTTCTTTCTTGAAATTCTCAACGTAGCATAAATAATGTGCCATGGGAAATGGCTAGAAGCAAAACAAATGTACAAGAACTTGACATTTCAGTTTAACAGGGTCACCAGTTTCCTTTGGTTGAAATTAACTGTGCGTACATGGCAGTAAACTGGCTTGACAGAATTAACATAAAGTGGCAGGATGTTATTGAAGAATGCTGTCCCATTGCCCACACTGGCTTTGGTGAGATTTTAAATCCATCTGGTGTATAAGCAGTGGAACTCCCTTGGTTATGTTGACCGGAGGTGGTTTTTTTTCCATTGGACCCTGAGATATATAGATATGAGCAAGTCCTTTGGGAGACCAGGGGCTGAGTGTTTGTGCTCCCTCAGTGTTTGCAGAGATCTGGTAGTGCTATAAAAAGTGGCAATATCATTTGAAACATTAGAATGAATGTGATCACTATTATTTTAGTCTATTTGAAAAACGATTTAGAGTAAGACCTAGCTTAGACTTACATTTGTCCCAATTTTTATGTAACTAAAATACAATTCGAGGCTAATAGTTGTTGCTGTTACAAATTGGGCATGCACTCTGTCTCTCCATATTGATTAGTTTCAATACTGGTTGAAAGCCCTTCAAAGATACAGTGACTATTTTAACAAAACCCTGTAGTTGGTAACAACTGTTAAACTCCAAAGTTTATTATTGATGATTTGCTGAGATAAGTGATTGTTTGTAGATTGTTTACAGAGAGGCTTTACATACAGCCCTATCGGAATTAACTCTGTGTTGGTAACCTATACTGTGAGAATGGGATGTTTCATATCCTTTCCAACACTGAGCTGAAGAGAGTGAGTAATTCATTTCCTGTGGGAGCTGCTAAGCCCCAAGACAAAGCCATGGTGGATCCCACTTACTTTTTGCCTTTTATGGACATGCGTGTGTGACTGTGCGCGCGTGTTCAGTATGTGTGATCTGATGTGTAGCTGATCGGTCTGGGATTATTCAACACTATCAATTGAAGCATTTCATGGTTTTTGATAAAAGGTGGTCATCTCTTTGAAGTTGTGAAAATACTTAACTGATCACAAAGATAGGTAGTCGGTTTTTAAATGTGTTCTTTTTTTCTGGGGGAGGAACCTGATAACCTTGTCATTTAACTGTCTCAGTTTGCCATTATTACAGTTATGCTATGTTTTTTAGCTCATCACAGGTAGCTAAATTATTCACTTATTTTTCCATAGAAAACTGTAATCAAGATTTCATAAAGTTGTGTTCAAATGCTCTTGAGAGATTGAAAATTAAACCTAATGATATTTTAATTGCAAAAGTGTAACTAAGATAACCTTATGTCCCCATTTTGATTTGGAGTAGTTGGTGAAGTCTGTATGGTCATAGACTTATGTGAGCAGCGAGAGATGTGTAACGTGAGGGTACAGTACTTTTTGCACAATTCAATTAAATTGAATTGCCAAACTGTGAATAGTCAACCTTTCAGTTTGTTTATTCCTGCTGTTCAATCTCTCATTCTTAATTTTGCACCTATCCCTCTTTCAGCCTGCGGTTTAATCTGTCCCTCTTTCAGCCTGGAGTTTAATCTCTTTCCCTCTCACTTTTGTTGTCTCTTCATCTTTATCTCCAGTGGGGAGTCAGGTGCTGGGAAGACAGAGAATACTAAGAAGGTCATCCAATATCTGGCTGTGGTAGCCTCTTCACACAAAGGCAAGAAGGACACCAGTGCTGTAAGTATCCATGTAAATTTGGGTATTGTGTGTCAAAAGTTGGTATGTGTAATACAGTTTCCTCACTCGTATGGGAGAGTTGACCCATGTTAAGGAAAATGTCCCATTTAATATTGTACCGCAATTTCCTCCAAATAGCAACAAGCAGGATCACAGTTGGCCTACGTGAGTAAAAGGGGAATGCCTGAAGTGTGTTTTTGTGTTTGGTGTTTGTGTGTGTTCCTTCATAAGGCTAAAAGAATGCATGCAAAATACACTCACTAAGTAATGAAATCCACATACACATTTTTACCAAGCTTTTCAACATGAAAAGAGCACAAGAATACTCTCTTTAATTATTCCGTTTGTACATTGGTCACAATACAGACTAGAGGTAACCTTTCAATCTAAAAAAATTAACCGGGGAAAGTCGATCAGTGCCTACCCTTATTGTCAAACTGACAAGTGTGGTTTTTTCAAGTTTTTTTTTTTTTAACCCATCTCTAAAGAACACCTTTTCACTGCCACTGGAGTAAGATTTGATTTCCTGTGACCGTGAAAGGGTCCATCACTTCTCAATGAGCACAGTGTGAGCATGCCTGTCTCTACCATGCCCTCTGAGGGTAGGGTTACCGTCCGTCTTCTTAGCTAGAGTTTAGTGGACCTTGTAATTTGCACAGTGTGGAGTTTCTGAATTTCCCCACCCATGTAGTGTGACCTTTTCAACTTTCCACCACCCTAACCAGGTCACCCCTAACTATACCAAGTCATTCTCTGTCGGCCTTGATTAAACAAATAAGCCACAAAAAATAGCTCTGTTTTTGAATTGCACTTCAGGAGGAATTGTATCTAGGAGTACAACTGTATCTTGACTTTTGTCTACACTGATGGTTTGCCGTGCTGGTTTGTGAGTGGCTTAAATACCCGAAAAACTAACTTACAAAGTGATATTTATCTATACAAATGACCTGCTCACTGTTGTGGCTGTTACTCAGAGGGTGGGCAGAGTTTCTACTACCTTCTGATGATGCTAAAATGTTGATGTGACCTGGACTGAATGGGGGAAGAACTAGAAGTTTCGATATTTTTTTTTCTTGATGCATGCTCAATAATCCAGGTATGGAAATCACAAAAAGAGGTGAATCAGTTCAACTGGATCAGAAGTTTATTAAGAAACGTTTCGTCACTCACCAGGTGACTTGAATTGTTGTGTTGTATCTGTGTACTGTTTATAAGGGGGGGAATACTTGCAGTCCGCTCAGACTGAAGAAGTCACCTGGTGAGTGACGAAATGTTTCTTAATAAACTTCTGATCCAGTTGAACTGATTCACCTCTTTTTGTGATAGAAGTTTAGATCTTTTTCACTCTCCATGTTCTTTCTTTTTCCTTTGTCAGTGCTCATATTCTTGGTATTTTCTCTTTAACCTAGGCTTCAGCATGGCTCCACAATCTGAGTCTGGATAAGTGGTTGACAATGGATAGATGACTGATGCACCAATAAGACGATGTATTAATTATGTATCATGATGATGACTGGGATTGATGGAAAGACAGGACATAATAAAACCTATTTAGATAGGTCTACAGTGTGAGCTATGGCAGTTTTAATATGATAACTAGTATCCTATTTTGAATGAATAAAAATAATGTAGAACTATGGCCATTTTAGAATATTTTTGTGATGTCTGAAAGGAACGGATTCCTCCCATTTGATATTTATGAAAAATGTTTTCACCTGAGGCAATGGTCATGATTTTACAGGGAGGCTTTAAAAGATTTGACCTGTTTGAGAACAAATGTAAAAGGAAAGACATTTGAAAATATTATGCCAAAATAAATGTCACACATTTTCTAGATTTTTAAGTTGGAAGTAGAAAGGAGCCAGTTGAGGTGGTTTGGGCATTTAATAAGGACGCCACTCGATTGCTTCCCTAATGAAGTTTTCCAGGCACGTCCAGCTGGGAGGAGGCCGTGGGGTAGACCGAGGACCAGGTAGAAGGATTATTTCTCCACACTGACCTGGGAACATCTTGAGATCCCCCAGTCAGAGCGAGTTGATGTAGCAAAGGAAAGCTTGTAGTACTCGGCTGAAATATGCTATCCCCGTGACCCAGCCACAGATAAGCAGTTGAAGATTGATGGATGGATAAATTGGAAGTTTTTGGTGTGAATGCGGATATGTGGACATTTTGAAGCATTTAGTAATAACTCAAAATCGGTGCTAACAAAGTCATACTTGTTTTAGATGTCTGCATTTTCCCCAAGCATCACAGTCACCATAAAAGTTATTGGTTGTTCAATATAAGCAAGGAAATCAGTATTGTGCATCCTTTAAACCTTTTCATTTTACCTCATGTCTTTGTCTTTCTGTCTGGCTGAGTATTTGAATGCGTTGTTGAAGAGTAATGCTATCTGTCACCTGTCCCTTCTTTGCCATTTCCCTGTTTTCTTCTGCTTTTTCTGTCTTTCCCTCAGTGACTGAAGCAAACGGGGCCCTCTTCTTTCCTATGCACTGTATCTGCTCAGCTGGTCTGTAACTATCCTCTCTTTTTCCTATATCAAATCAAATAATTATCTTGAAGTTTGGTTGTTTTTAAATTCTTTTTTAATCAGCAGTTGTAGAGAGGAAAGGGAACATGGGTATTTTTAATTTAAAATCCATTCTGAATAAAAGTATGCGACTAACATGATGTTATCAAACCTGGACGATCATAATCTTGGATCTGGTGTTTCATATTAAAAAAATCTGCCGGACTCATTGTTATTTTCTCATTTCACTGGTTATAAACCTGATGGGACTGTGTCTAAGAGTGAGTGTATTTAAGAGAGAGGTTACTGTACCAGACCCTGATGCTCAGTTCCTTTGATCAGCTGGATTAGTTCAACACTGAGTGAAGGGATGTCTGGCTCGGTTACCAGCCTTCACCTCGCTCCACCCACAGACAGACCCTCTAACTGTGCAGTCATGCTAGAAACAAAACACATCACTCAAAATGTTCTTAAAGTGACAGCATACTGTTTACATGATGCATCAGACATTCTGCAGCATTTCCTCATTTATAAATTTAATATTGCCCTTGGCTTCAGCATTAGCATCAGCTGCTGTACTTTTATTCCTTTTAACAATCTCATCCTGACGGTCTCAGCCACAGAAAAAAAAATGGTGGAATTGATCACCTTCTTAGTTCACATCTCTAAAAGTTATGTAATGTGCTGCAGAATGTCAGAGGAAATTAGTGGATTAGTTTTGCAGTAATATGACATGCCTTCTTATAGCATGTCAGAGGACATGGGGCATGATTTGGAGGGATTCTTATTAATTGCAAATTGGCTAAAATATTGAAAGCAATTCATTTTGTTGATGGGATGGATGTTTTAGCTAATTTAACATTTATGCTTTTACTTTTCCCCCACAAATCCCCACCCAAACCCCAGCCTACATCATCTCATCCTTACCTTCCATATCTCTGTAAATTACCAGTGCTTTGTGTAATCTATTTCTGTATACCCCTGTGCTCACTAGGGAGAGCTAGAGAAGCAACTCCTGCAAGCAAACCCTATTCTGGAGGCCTTCGGAAATGCAAAGACCATCAAAAATGACAACTCCTCTCGATTTGTGAGTTTGCTGTTACTGAAGTACATGTGTTGGATGTTTTTCTACATCTATTTGGGGGGCGGCATAGCTCAGTGGGTAGAGCGGTCGTCTGGCAATCAGAGGGTTGCAGGTTCGATCCCCGGTCCTGCATATACAGCATGTTGAGGTGTCCTAGAGCAAGACACTGAACCCCTAACTGCTCCCCGAGCACCATATGTTGGCAGTTCACTGCTCCTATACAATAGGTTGGGTCAAAAATGCAGAGAAATCCAAATTTTCCCTCGCGGGACTGATAAGGGAATCATTATTATTATTATTATTTGGGCAATTCAATGACATTTTCATTTCTAGACCAATTTTCATTTCTATACAATTTAACACTAAATTCTATCTGTTTTGAAATTGAAATGTATATTATTTGATTGTTGTGTCAGTCATAACCCTGCATCTGTTAACTTCCTCCAACTCCTACAGGGTAAATTCATTCGTATCAACTTTGATGTGACGGGCTACATTGTTGGAGCCAACATTGAGACCTGTATCCTTAACATGATGCAATAGTCTGTGTATTATTAGTTCTCCAGATTTGGCTCTCACTCTGACACAATAACTTGGACTGGAATTTCATTACTAAACAGAAACTATTTTCAAAAACTGTGAACTAGTACACATTTCTCTGAAAAGCATTACATTTGTCTGCTGTAAACAGTTTAGTGGATGGCGTGTGGGAGCACAACATTAGGTTTGAGTAATGTCAGTGCATCGTAAGTCTCCCATGCTTTCCTTTTGATTGTTATCATTATATAATAGCTTGTCTGTGCTGGAGCCATAACTGTAGGCTTGAAGTACTCGTATTTCTCCAATATAAGCATAGGGCCTTTCTGTGTGGCCAAGAAATGAAATTAGTGAAGAAAAAATATTTCACATTGGTCTTGTACTCCAAATCCAGCCTGACGGTGATTTAATTCTTACGATGGGCTATTAGATATGGAATTTAAAAGTCAAATTTTCTGTCACTGCCTGCAACTTTCCATAGATTTTGAGTTGCCATTAAACTTTTCGGAGACAATGGGGGGCAATGAGCTGCGGTGGCTCAGTGGGTAGAGCCCATGCCTGGGACTTGAGTGTTTCAGGTTCACATCCCACTGCGTAGCTCAGTAAATGTTAGGCATTCATTGTAAAGCGCTTTGAGTGACTGGTGGACTAGAAAAGCACTATATAAGAAAAAGTCAATTTACCATTTATCTTACTGTTGATGGCATGGATGATAAAAAAACCAAAAACATTTTCTTTGGTTATGTTTTCATCCTGAGCCTTATGTGGTTTGGATAGGGATATTAATCATAATCAGTTTATTGGTCATGTAGGTTTTCACATATATGGAATTTGACTCTGGTTTCATGCCTCTCACATGAACTTCATATAGAATGATAACAATAATCTTCAGATATATACAAGGGCTCACTATATACAGCTGAAAATTAAAAGTAATAAAGTGTGATGGTGCAGAGAATATATCAGAATAGGATACAGAAGGCAGTGGGTCAATATCTGCTGTCAGCTTAGACTGAAAATGTCAGTTGTATGTATGGTTAAACATTTCTTGCAACAAATGCTATATATCAGAGATATTGAAATGTAGGGGCCTCAGTGGTTGTTAGCGCACTTGCCTTAGGAACTGACGAGCCAGAGGCAGGGGTGTTTGAATCTGCTGTGGGACATCAGAAAGGGCATTTGGCCTTAAGCCCCCTAGCTCCATTTCAGTCCGTGTCCACTCTTATAACATGGGGACTAATCATAACTCGTAAAAACGGGTCTTTTATCAGAGATATAGAAATAAATGTTAGAAGGTTACTTACACATATGGCTGAGGTATATGGACCTGACAGTATATGTGAAGTATATACAAATTGTGTGGTTGAAATTTGACAATATTAAGCAGTTGTTTGAGTGACAGCCCGTGGAAAGATTTTTTTTAATAAGTCTGGGTGTTTTGATCTACAGTACTCTTCCGTCCCTACCAGAGGAGATAAGTTAGAGCAGGTTGTGATCAGGGTGTAATGGGTCTGCAGTGATGTTGCCTACACATATTTACTCTGGAGCGTTTTAAATCTTGAATGGAGGACAGATTGGTGCTTTAATTGCCATACTTTTTGAATATGAAAAAAATTAACCTTAACAGTTCTTTGCTATCAGATCTTTTGGAAAAATCTCGCTGTATCAGACAGGCCAAGACAGAAAGAGCCTTTCACATCTTCTATTATATGATTGCCGGTGCAAAGGACAAGTTGCGTGGTGAGCTGAATGTACATCTATACTTTTTTCTGTAATGGACATGTACATTTTAGAGGAGCATTATTGTGTTCAAGCTTGTTGATTTTTGTTGGCATTCTTTTTAGAAAAAACATTGAAAGGAAGAACACAGACCTACATAATCAACGGTTTACTGTAGCTCTGAATAGAAGTTCTTGACTGCTCATTTCTATATTTCATAATTTCAGAGGAACTTCTGCTAGAGACCTTTACTGGCTACCGTTTTCTGAGTGGAGGCCATGTTCAGATCACCGGCCAGCAAGATGATGAGATGTTTGAAGAAACTATGGAGGCCATGAACATCATGGGCCTCACTGAAGAAGAGAGGACTGGTACTATTGATAACTCTGATCTCATTTGAGCTGGGCGGAGTCTGACTTGGCAAGGCTGAGCAGAGCTGGGGGAAAAACCCGATCAGTATTTCTGGGCAGGGATGAGACTGGACCACTCTAACATGAGAATTATCTAGCTTGCCATTTTTTTCATATTTCTTGCCTAATCAGGTTTGTTACAGTCTGGTGTGTGGTATTAGTAGAACACATTGATAGGTGACCATGAATATTTATCATTGGCAAAAGTCAAGCCAAGTATTTCCTCTGGATATTCCTGTGTGACTAACTCTCATGCCTTATTGCTTTCTTTCTTCGTTGCAGGTATCCTCAAGGTGTGTTCCACAGTAATGCATCTGGGAAACATTGAGTTCAAGAAAGAAAGGAACCAGGAGCAGGCCACAATGCCAGACAACACTGGTTAGACACCTTCAGACTATAAATAGTACACAGCAGGTTTTCATACTTAAGTGCTAGCCTATTACAAGTAAGAGGATGGTTGGCATAGAATGGAATATTTAAAATTAAGCAACTGAAAAAGTATTTTTGATGAGTGATGAAATTTTTCTCTCACTAAATATTGTGTATTGTGAGATGAATTGATTCTACCCTTTCGTGATTGCTTTACCTGGATCATCGAGTATATGCCATATTTTCTCTCCAGCTGCCCAGAAAGTGTGCCACCTGCAAGGTATCAATGTGACAGACTTCACCCGTGCCATCCTCACTCCTAGAATCAAAGTTGGCAGAGAAGTGGTGCAGAAGGCTCAGACTAAAGAGCAGGTATTAGAATGGGCACACTAAGTATTCACGGCTGGAGTAGAAAGAAATGTATTATGGATATATGCTATGCATTTCTTTCATCTAGCTAAAGTTACAATGATATGATTATTGTCGATGTATTTGATGTACTCTTTGCATGTGTATCTGTTAGGCTGACTTTGCTACTGAGGCTCTAGCAAAGGCCATGTTTGAACGTCTTTTTCGATGGATCCTGGGTCGGGTCAACAAAGCTCTGGACAAGACCAAACGCCAGGGAGCCTCTTTCCTTGGAATCCTAGACATTGCTGGCTTTGAGATATTTGAGGTAAGAATAAAGTTATATTATATTACAGGCATTTAGCAGACGCTCTTATCCAGAGCGACGTACAACAAGTGCATAGGGTCAAAGTACAAAGGATACTGGAGCAACACTAGAAGCTACATAACAATCCTAGTGCCATCATAAGACTCCGACGCAACATCAACTAAGAAATGAGTCAAACAAATGCCTGTGCTTGTATTCTTAGGCCACTCTCTTTCATAACAGTCCTTTCAGGAGTTAAATGATTTTCTACTTTAGCCATGTGGACCTAAACTGAAACTTTAGCATATCATGAAGTATTTCATAGTGATTGTACACTATGTGCTATATGTGAATATGAATAATATTTTTCTTAGAATTGTATCTATATATGGGGGAGCATAGCTTCAGAAGTAGGGTGGTTATCTAGTAATCGGAGATTAGTAGTTCGATCCCAGGGCCCTGCAGAAAGCGCATTGAGGTTTCCTCGAACAAGACATTGAACCCCTAACTGTGATGAGTGCTGGGCTGTGGCCGTGCTCAATCCTCCTATACAATAGGATATGTTAAATGCAGAAAACAAATTCCATTGTCCTTGGTTTTATGGTAATACATATCTATCTGATCTATCTCTAATATTACTTTTCACTTTTGCAGGACAACTCCTTTGAGCAATTGTGTATCAACTACACTAATGAGAAGCTGCAGCAGCTCTTCAACCACACAATGTTCATTCTAGAGCAGGAGGAGTACCAAAGGGAGGGCATTGAGTGGAACTTCATTGACTTTGGCCTGGACCTGCAGCCCTGCATTGAGCTCATTGAGAGACCAGTGAGTCGGAACCCATTAAAGCCACAATTTATGTAACTGTAGCTGTGAGTCTGCAGGGTGTATTATTTGATGGTGCCTTCTTCTTAGATGATGTTAACAAGGTGCTACACGTGTAGTATTATTTTGGATGTAAAGTGTTAAATCCGAGATCTGCACTTGGCATAAAAGGTGACTTCATATTTTCTGCAGAACAATCCACCTGGTATCCTCGCGCTCCTGGATGAGGAATGCTGGTTCCCCAAAGCCACAGATATCTCCTTTGTAGAGAAGCTTATGAACACACAGGGCAACCATATGAAATTTGCTAAGCCTAAACAGCTGAAAGACAAGACAGAGTTCTCCGTGCTTCACTATGCAGGGAAAGTGAGTATGATCTGCTGCCCTAATGAATGTGAGAGCCTTCTTTCACCAGATAGTTGTAATTTGAGAAATTATATGGAAATAAAAGCCATGGATCTTAAAAGTGTTCCTTATAAATTGGTTTGAGTAGAAATGATGCTGCAATGTGATGTTTTGGTTGTAGGTGGACTACAATGCTACTGCCTGGTTGACAAAGAACATGGACCCTTTGAATGACAATGTCACAGCACTGCTAAACAATTCCTCCAGCCAGTTTGTGCAGGATCTCTGGAAAGATGGTGAGATCAAGTGACTTGGAGACTCTTGCATTAGCAGAGTTATATTCATCAGTCAGGGCTGTTGAAGAGAACATCAGTATGAATCAGTGCATGAATATCCAAATAAATGTATATGAATGTGTTCGAATCCGGGCTGTGCCATTTCCAACCACAGCCGGAGGTCCATAGTTAGTGGGGCATAATTGGCTAAGCCTCACATGGATTTAGGGGTTAGGTTGGATAAAGGATTCTAATGTCCCCCTCTGGGTCATCCGGGTGCTTGCGGTTAAGTGAATGGAAAGTACTTGCGCTTCGTTCTCCTGATGGCCAAGCACCGTGCTTTCCCTGCGAGACTGCGATGTGTAAAATAGCTAGGGCTAGTCGTCATGTGACTTGGAGGTGACTCATGCTATGGCTTCCTCCTTCCTGGTCGACATTCGAGAGGGATATCAAAGCGACAGATCCCGCCATAGGCAACTCGGAGAATTTGGGTGGGGGGAAAAAAAGGAGATAAAATAAAAAAATGTATATGAATTGTTTTGGTTACATTTTTTAATATGTGGTAGTTTTGACTTGTTGGATTTGTTTTTGTCCTCATGTGCCAGATAAATAAAATAAAACGAGTGTAATTCCTATACATAAAAATTCAAGTTTTGATACCTATGAAAAAAATTAGTAACACTATCTTAAGATGTCTTGATGAGAGGGGGGTGAAGGAGGCCATCTACGTTAAGAGGGAGCGACCCTCGCTGAATAGGGGCGGTGGCCTGAGAGTACACCTATCTGCGTCTTACAATGCCGTGATCGCGAACATTCCCCAATCCTCTGTGAATGGTGCCCTTTGTCACTGAATGTGCAGTTGATCACCCAACTTGCATGTGAAACCAACCTATTGTTGTGTGGCATCACGGTACTGTTTATAAGCTCATCCTTTTCTCTCCACCACGGCTCCTAGTCACTAACATGTCCCCTCTCATGTCCCCCTCCCAGGGTAGAAGGTCAACAACCCCACAGAAAGAGCTCCTGGCATCAAGTACGGTGGGCTCAGTCAGCATGATTCCAGTCACAACAGGTGGTGACTCACAGGCCATGTGTGTTCTCCTCTCAGAACACCGTCCTGGCTCTGAGCAGGGGAGGAGTCTGAAGATCTGGCTCACAGCTCACAACCTTCCTCTCAGAAGTCTCCTCATCAGAGTCCGTGGTCACGGAGGATGGTCACCATCTCATGGTGGCCATGTTGAGTAAGACGTTCCTCCTCCAGGTAAAGGCTCAGACTCGACACGCGTGTGTTTAATCAGTGATTGTGGTTGGCCCTGAGAGGTGAGGGGAGACTAG
>OMLC01005213.1:12184-30589 GCA_900302585.1 Regalecus glesne | reverse complement strand
GATGGAGTGGATGTAATGGATGAACCCCAGCCAGTGTATCACGCTGCTCTGCAGAGGGGGAGAGACAGAGAGAGAGAGAGAGAAAGAGAAAGAGAGAAAGAGAGAGAGAGAGACAGAGACAGAGAGAGAGATAGAGAGAGAGAAAGAGAAATAGAGAGACAGAGACAGAGAGAGAGAGAGAGAGAGAGAGAGAGAGAGAGAGAGAGAGAGAGAGAGAGAGAGAGAGAGAGAGAGAGAGAGAGAGAGAGAGAGAGAGAGAGAGAGAGAGAGAGAGACAGAGAGAGAGAGAGAGAGAGAGAGAGAGAAAGAGAAAGAGAGAAAGAGAGAGAGAGAGAGAAAGAGAAAGAGAGAAAGAGAGAAAGAGAGAGAGAGAGAGAGAGAGAGAGAGAGAGAAAGAGAGAAAGAGAGAGAGAGAGAGAGAGAGACTCCCCATTCCAGGATTAAAATAAATTGGCAGTGTTCAAGAACCTACATGCCCTTGATGTGTTGTAATTATATTTACAAAGATGAACTGTGATTCTCATGTTTCCATACTTCTAAAGTCTGAGAACAACACCAGATGAGGATTAAGTCCTAAATGGGAGGTAAAAAGTAGCTTATCTGTATTTTTTTGCACAATTGCAGAGTTGTTTTTGATAATTCCAATAGTTTGGTAGTGGTTCATCCCTGGGTTTGTTCCCATGTTACCAACCTCTCATGTAAATCTCTCAACTTCAAATATTGTCATGCATACGATATAAACATGTATTCACTTTCTTTTCCACTGTTTAGAGGAATGTCACACACATCCCTGCTGACCTGGTTTGCCCATGACAGCATTTTAAGACTGGGGTAGCCAGCTCAATCAGTTCTGATAGATTGAGCGAGTGAGTATAGTTCAATATCTGCGACATACCAGTGTTCAGAAAATGGAGTTGATTTAAAATAATATTTACCGCCATTCAAGGTTATTGCCACTGATGACTGGTTTGTTTAGGGGCCTCAGTTTCTCCATTCCCGTTTCTTCTTGCTAGTCTGATTTGCCCCAGAAGCATGCGGGTACACCTTCACCATAACTCAAGTACTGGAGTGGTGTTGAACCACGCGAAGTAACCATGAAACCGCTGCCCCCATAGTCTGGCACTGATGCTAATGTTTGCCTGTGATCTCTAATTACTGCTTATGTGGGTTGGGTCAGTATCCTTCAGTGGTGAAGGAATGACTGACAAAGCATCGTAAACCACTATTACTTTGGCTGTGTCCCAGACCTCAGCCTCTCCCACAGCGGGCAAAGCCCGGTTATATTTAGTGTGACACTTCTCTCCCCTTCAACGGACACACCGGTCATTTGTAGTGCTGTGGTTAACCGGCACAGCAAACATGGGTGGCAGGGTTAATAGAGGTAGTGGTTTAAGTGCAACACAGTTTGGTTCTGCCCTGCTGTAGTGTTACTGACACAAGGTAGCATGTAAGATTTTCACTTCACTGAGTGAAGCCCTGATGGGCCTAAAGCCCTTCTCGGTATTATTAAACCCTTTAAAAAACATTTGATTGAGTGGATGTGGAGAGGTATGAGTTTAGAAGCAAAGGTAGACTGTACTGAGATGATGTCTTGTCTGAGGCCATTTTTACAGAAACACTGTTAATCCTTTTGCTACCTCGTGCATGGCTTACAAGTGGGAGTAGAGAATTGCATGAGTTCCTTCTACTATGTGTGATTTTATACCTAGGCTGAGTATTCAACTAAAATTATTTCTTCATCCGTTGCCCCTGCATGAGATTGAGGTAGTTCAGGAGGCTGTAGCAGGTAAGCCTCTAACCCCACCCTCAACCCCCAATGTTCCCAGTATTTCCTTCTTCTTCAGGTAGGGTGTAGGCGTGTGTTGGGGATTAGGTATGTACTATTCCTTAATTTCAAACAGTAGGAATGGAACATTTCATCACACACTGTCCCAAATGCAGTTTAAATATTGTCTCAAGCCCTAATGTTGATCGTTTCCCCTTGAAATAAAATAGTGGTTCAAATGCGTGTCAGTAATCCTTATGCACTCTCTGTTCCAGCTTTTCATTGCCGTGGGACTGATGATATCCATTCAACTATTTCTTCTGCAATTGTGTTAAATGGACATGAGAATTTATTATAAAATTCATGACATTATATTGCAGTCTGGCGTGTAGTTCTTATGGAATAAACCTGGCATTTGTTCCCGACATGTCCCTTGTGCCATATGGTCACAAAGCGGTAACTCATACAATGGTCAACTTGGGTGGTCTTAATGTGGTCTAGTGTTTGATACATGAGGAAATGGTATCAGGGCTGTGTTCTAGATTCTCTTTCCTGAACATCTGGCCAGGAGTTGCTAGATTCACGGAGAGTGTATCTTGATCACTTACTCATTGTTTTACACTGTCCTGGGTCATCCTATTGAAAATTGTTCCATCCGTGTGTTCGCATTTAATTAGGTGTTTGCAAGTAAACGGCTTGTCCATGGGCATGTGAGATACAGACCCATTCTCTATAGAGCTCTGTAGGGCCCCTAAACTAAACTTTTCCAGCACAGGGATTACTCTGGACAGGGAAAGTGAAGGTGACAGAGTGCTATCTAAATATAGACTAACCCGTCTTTTGAGTGCTCCTCAGTTTCTACTCATGTTAACTGTAACCCTTCCCTCATCTCTCACTCCCATCTCTCTTTCTTCTTACCCTGGCCAAGAAGTAGCAATAAATGCAAAGTGAGCAGGGTATTTGGGATTCCTGGCATGGTAGCGCCAGTCTCTTTGCATCCACGGGATGAGGGACAGTGTTGAGTGTGTGGTGGCCCTTGTTTGGGTCTGTGTTTCACCTATGGAACATACTCTCAGGTCAGGTTACTGACTCTCAGAGCTTTGCTGCCAGTGAAACTGAGCTCTGCATGCAAAAAAAAAGGAAAGAAAGAAAATACTGGCAACCCAGCGTCTCTGTCTTCTCTCTCACAGGCATGTTGTTGCATCTGTTGCCCAACTCCCTTCCCCCTCCTCCACAGACTGGAAAGTACCAATCAAATCATCCAAATTCTGTGAATCACTTTCTCCTCACCAGTGCTGGATCTTGTCCCATGTGTTTTTATTCAAAGACTACCTTCATTAATTCTACTCTCAACTTTAATATAATATGATGGAAAGGACAGAATTAGAGCAACTATCACAAACTGTGCAGGGGTAATTAAACCAATTAAGTGAATATTTTTCCAAAGAGTGAGTACAAAGAATATATAGTGGAGTAAATGGTTACACATGTGAAAGTGGTGTGTAATGTTTACACACACACACACACACACACACACGTATAGATTGTCTGCCCTGACTAACAGTTGCAGAGTGCGTGTTTAGAATGACCATTGTGGCATTTCTCCTGTTTGGGTAGTTAGGGTCAGAAAGCACCTCGTCGCTCCTCATAATTCTCCTCTCCTGATCTTCATAGTGGCTATTAGTAGGTTGTTCTAGCACTAGAAGACAGACCTAAAACTGTCTTTACCCCTGGCTCTGGGAATTGGAAGTTTATCATGATGCCTTTTGGGCGTTCCAGTCGGCCAGCTACATTCGAAAGGGTCAGCAAGGAACTGCGATCCTGCTACAGAAGAGGGTTTTTTTGTCTTAAGGATTTCTGAGAGGAGGAGTTTCTTTATTTTAGTGATGATATTATTGGTAATCAGCTAATGGGCAAGGGGTCTACTGGAAGGGAGAGGAGAGGCTTGCCGCTTGCCTTGTGCGTAGAGTGAACGAGTTTAGTTTTTATTTGAGTACCTGCTTATGGGCTTTTGTTATTTTAGGCGTTCTATCCAATCTAAGTTTAGTCTGTTATCAGAAGGCAATAAATCTGGCCTTCGGGTTAAATGTTACCTCTGTCTCTTCATTACTGTGTCCTTGAAATCCATTCTGGGAAACCACTAACACCACACAGGTGTCAGAGGAGAGATAGATAGAAATGTAGATAGATAGGGAGAGAGGAAGGGAGGGGTAGATTATCACAATGACTGCCTGGATATGCTTTCACTTTCTCACTTAGATTGATAATAAACTATTATTATAGTTTTCTGTATCAGATCCCAAATGTCAGACATTATGTTTTAATTCTTTGTCTCTCCTTTTAGTTGCAGACAGTGAGTTCCCAGTAATGACTTCTCTGCCAAACAGGCAGAACCACGTTGAATGGTGCCAGAGATTATGTAGATATCTGATAGATATTCCCTTCAAGGCATTTTTGCTACAGGTGGCATAATTAAGACTTCCTTCTTGTCTTCTCTCACCAGCAAAAATAGATCATCGGTAAAGACTAGATAAACAGGTGGAGGACTAGGATTAAGATTGGCTATGTATCTACACTGCTGGTGGGACTGAACACTGTGTATTCTTAGCCCCTGTGCTTCTGTTGTGGCCGATTAAAGTGTCTGGCTGAATAATAGTCCAGAAGGATTAGATGTGGTCATGGGTCTGCGTCAAACCAGGGCCTATGTTATAAAGGTCCGAGATTAACACTGAGAATGTAATATTGCCATTTGTGCTCCCCAAAGCAAAAAGGGATAAATTAGATTAAGAGAGAAAGCGGTAGGGAGGGAGAAAAAAATCGAAAGCTACGGGTAAAATGTAAATGACAGGTAACTAAGGTGTATTCATATTTTCACTCATCAGAATGGTATGTATATTGACTTGAGCTGGTATTTTCCAGGGTTCTTTTCATCGCATCATTTATGGATTCAATTTCACTGACAATGGTCCTGTAAATCTGTGAAAAATGCAGAACACTTGGTCAGCACTGCTGGGAAATTAGTAAGCCTGGACCAAAACAATTATAACTTCCAGCTGGTCCCCTGAAAGCTATCTCTCAGCCTTAGAGGGAACTGTAATTGACTACAACATGTTCTATGTTCTCTCTAGTCATTCATCTACATTAAAAGACAGACCATTCATTTTTGTGTTGATATGCTGTATATTCATTACATTGTAATATACACAATACTTATGATTAAGTTGACGTTTTTTAGATGACATCTGGGATGTCATGACATGGGCAAACTATTATTATTAATATCATTATTTAAATTCAGGGTAGTACATGTGCTCTTTTCCAGTAACGCCCATTCACACTTTTCATTCCACACAGTCAAACCTGGGAGCTGCTCAATGTAATCACAGTCTTCACTGGTGGCCCCCGAGTAGCTCCCCTGGAGCAGTTTGTTAGGGTTAACTGCCTTCGCTCAAGGGTAAATCAGCCGTGAGTATTGAGGGAGGGGAAAGTACAGTTCATTCATCCCCCCCTACCCATATTTTCCTGCCGGTCCAGGATTGAACCAAAATCTTTCTGGTTGCAAACTTGTTTCTCTAACCTTTAGGGCTTGGTTGCCCCTAACATTTAGGGTTAGAGTATCACTTGACCATTACAGATGTGGTGAAAGCCAACCTCCATACATGTAAGGATGAAGAGGTCCGCTATGGAGAAGTTTGTTTGAAAGGTCAAGTGGAAGTGCATGACTGTTTGAAGAGGTGAAGGGCAACGCTGTTCTCTGATCTAACTGTCCAACATATTTTCTCACCCTGTCATTGGAATATTCAGTTTCACATGGGTATCCTTGCCTCTGCTGAGACTGCCCCCAACAGCTACAGCTTTCAGACATCTCGCATGCACACTATATTTTTGAAAGGGGGAGAACACCCATGCGTATACAGAGAACTAACTGGCTGTAACAGCTGTACTTAAATGAGTTGGGAACATTAAGTCAGTTTCTGCAAGCATGCATATTTACCTCAGCTGAAACTGTATCTATAATTGGTTTGTGTATCAGATCCTTCAAAGAGAAACTTGTCACAAGGTTCACTTAATTCCCATTAGTGCCACTTTGCAATGTCAAACCTCAGTTAGCAGTTCTTTAGAGGTAGCCGTACCTCTAAAGAGGCGGCATAGCTCAGTGGGTAGAGTGGTCGTCTGGCAATCGTAAGGTTGCAGGATCGTTCCCCGGTCCTGCATACAGCATGTCGAGGTGTCCTTGAGCAAGACACTTAACTCCTAACTGCTCCCCATATGTTGGCAGCTCACTGCTCCTATAAAATAGGTTGGGTCAAAAATGCAGATAAATCCAAATTTACCCTTGCGGGACTGATAGGGGAATATATTACTTATTACTGTTATTACGACAACAATGTGTAGTGGTGGATTGAGCTATGTAGTTACTGTTGTGCAGAAAAAAGTATACAATGTTCACAGCTTTATGCTGACTCCCCAATAGGGTCAAATAATTATGATGATAATATATAATAGAGGGGGGGTTGCGTTGCTCAGGAGTAAGGGCAGTCTTCTAGAAATCAGAAGATAGGTGGTTAAATTCCTGGTTCTTTAAAAAAACAGCTTCTTGAGGTTTCCTTGAGTAAGACACTGAACCCTAAGTGGTCAACCCCTGAGATGGAGCGGTGACCTGTCCAGGTGTCCCCCCACCTTTCTCCCAATGAGCACTGGGATAGGCTCCAGCATGGCTCCGCAACCCGACTTCGGAGAAGCAGTTGATGACAAATGGATGGATTGATGATGGATGGATGGATGGATAATAGTCTTAAATATTTTCAAAGCAGCTAGACTTTTAAATCTGTTTTCCATTGTCATGCGTAGGCCTTACTATAATGATGCCATAGTGTGACACGTTGTGTCGGCAAGCAATCATATAAACAGAAATAATTAGAGTTTCTGTAAGCATTGGAGCTACAGTCAGAACAAGGAGGTCCCACAGAAAAACCCCAATGATGACACACATGATGTCTTGCAATAGCATCTGTTCAAGTAATGCACATGTGATGCTGGCATTCTTCAACCTAGTGTTGATCAACAGTAGCATCTCCTCCACCATCCAGGGGAGGGATTGAGACATATTTGTTTTGTTTTCTGATAAAGACAAATGCCTTTCTGTCTCAATTTCAGTATGCGCTCTAGGGGCAGTGTGGGATGCAATAATGGCACCATGGGATATCAACACCATAACAGATGGGACGTTGCTGGATGTGACGTGAATGTAAAACCAGTCATTGAATACAAAGATGTTTAACCTCTGTCTCGCCAGCATCATGTGGCCACATCAAATTTGGTTATCAAATCATGCCAAAAATCCAGAAATTAGTGTGGTTTGGAGCTATTCCACAGCAGATCATGTTTGAGTTGAAATGCCATTGGAATGGTTTCTCTCTGTGCTCAGAATGGCTCGCTATGAAAAAGGAGTCTTAGCCCTATTGTCTCACAGCTACAAACAGAGTCCTGGTTGTACTTTTACACTGGCTCGCTGTTGCTGCCCGCATAAAATTTATATAAAGCAAATGATTGACAGCAGAGGGAAGTGCTTGGAATTAAAATTCTGAATGTAGGCATCTAGCTGCTACAAGATGCGTCTTTTATTGATAGATCATTCTCAACAAGTGCAGTCAAGCAGTTTTCCATATTAAGATTGACACAGTTGGCATTTCTACCACATCTTTGAAGAAAAAAATCCTTTGTTCTGATCGAGGGTCATAAGGTATTCCACTATGTCAGAGGAAATGAGCCTGTTGGGAAGACACTGATGAGCTGGCCCACAAGAACACTCAGGCATAACACAATGCATGCACTTTGATGTCTTTGTCGTCCTATGTTTTTGAAATGCTGATGTGGAGTTTTCCCCATCACTGCCGCCTGCCTGATGGTGAAGTCGGTGTTAATTGCCATGTGTGGAGATGGACTGCAGATCACATCCAGTGAGGCAGGACCAGAACCAGTGGTGACAGCACAACTGCCATCACTGCCGCCCCTCAGTGGGCTGTTTTTGTTAACAACCCATCCTTTCAGGAACCCTCCTGTGGTGGTGCCTCCTTTCTATTGGCAGAGGAGTGAAAAAGGGGACCCTCACATGCAATTCCCCTTGTTGTTGTTGTTGTTTGGTGTCGCCCACACACTCTTCCCCCTGTGAAGGTCTTATAGCCACAGGGGCATTTGTGTAGGTTTGCTTCTCATTCACAGAAGTTCATTCACATTCTGGGAGACCCGTGGGTGGGCGTCAAACTCGTATCAATCTTTTTTTGGGTCTGTGAATGTACTGCGTAGCATCCCACAGGGTTCCTCTATGCAGCCTGTAGATTTTTCAGTCCAGGTCCAAAGAGAAGCTCTGTGGAACTGCAAAGGGTAGACGACAGTTTAGAATGAAAGTGAAAAATGAAGTCTCCATGGATGTAGGGAAAATGAAAGTTGTAGTGCTGGATGGGATTGTTTACATCTGGACCTTAATGCTGGCATGTTGCCAATCTAAGAGTGGAAAGGATTGAGGATTATGTGTGAGGGGGAAGTGCTTTTGAAAGCTTGTTATTGAGCTGATATCACTACCTTTGTTAATTTCCTTTCCAAAGCTAAAGACAATCTTTTCCTTGCATGTTCTTGTGCTCTTTGCTTCTCTTCAGAACTAGATGTACATGCTCTTGAGTTCATCAGAAGCCTCTTATTGCTTTGTAAATCTTGACTCTGATGGGAGGAGCTACCATGTGTGCTAAGTCTCTGACTTCTTAACTTGGTTGCTTGTTTTCCTGCTTAGTTCCTCAATGGGGGTTAATGAATACTTTATTGCCACTTTACTGTGTGGATCTTAGCGACCGTATTTAATTTCTCCCCCAGGGACGTCCCGTGGTTTTTCCCAGAGATTTGGAGCAGCCTACTTTGCATTTCCTTTCTCTGAGGATACAAACGGGTTTGGAGTCCAAGAAGGACCTCTGAGAGAGAGGGAGAGAGTGGATGAGAGAAAGAGAGTGGATGAGAGAGACCGGTAGAGGGAAGGCAGGAGAAAGTTAATGTCTCTCTTACCTCTTTGTTCTAGAGTTGAGAGCCTCTCTCATGGGCTTTAGTGTGGATCAAGTTTCCTCTAGTGGTTCTCAATCCAGTCCTCCAGAGACCCCTTGTACTGTTGGTTTTCTATTCTACCAGGTACTTAACTACACTCCTATGCTGTGATTAGATGGCTGCAATACCTGATACAACAGGTGAATGTGATCAACTATCTGGTAGGGAAAAAAAGTACCATAACAGAGGGTGCATGGAGGTCTAAATTGAGAACCACTGACCTACACCTATGCTCTTGCCTAGCCTGACATCCCCCCTGCCTGCTCATTTCCGATTTCCAATGGGGGTTTATGAAGAAAAAGCGGAAGAAGCTTTATTTGTCATAGTACATGCAATGAAATTTCTTCTCTCCATTTAATCCATCCTATTGCATAGGAGCAGCCAGCAGTCATAGCACCCAGGGAGCAGTTAGGGGTCTTGCTCAAGGACACTTTGCTTTCTGCTGGAGACGGGGATCTAACCACCAATCCACCGATTACTAGATGACTGCTCTATCTCCTGAGCTATACTGCCATTGCCACCACATCAGATAGACCTACAACCAATTAGACCAACTAAATGTGTCACACAACACTTAAACTTTTACCAAATCCTGTCGGCAGTATGGCGAACATCTTTTTTAAATCAAAAGCTTTAAGTGTGGTTGTTTGTTTTTCTGCATAACCCAGGAGGTAGAATGGGTCCTCAAATAGTCGGAAGCGTGCTGGTTCGATCCCCGGCTCCTTCAGAAAGTATGTTGAATTTTCCTTGAGTAAGACATTGAATCCTTAACCGCTTCCCGGGCGCTGCAGCTTCCCTTGTACAGTAGGATAGGTCAAATGCAGAATACAAAGTTCATTTTAGGAATACAATGACCAAATAAATTGGATTTCCTTTCTTTTAGAAAAAATATACCATCCAGTTAGTTCAATATTGTCATGACAGAGGATTCAAGAGCTCGTTCCACATCAGTGGCAGCCATCTTGGTTGTTTACAATTTTTTCTCCACGGTGCTCCTCTGTATAGTCATCGTATCAAACCTGCCCCATATAAGATAAATGGTTGTGATTGCCCCAACCTGGGCCAGGTTGGCTGGAAATCTTCCTGAATGGGAGGATGGCCAGACAAATCTGCCAGAGCAAATAAAACATGAGGCCGGAGATTCATCTGGTTCCCAGGCTATCCCTTCCCATCACCATCTTTGACACGTTTATGCTTAATCTTCCAGGATGTAAATAAAATAAAGACAGAAAAGGTAGGAGCAGGAGGTTTGGAACTGTAGGAAGCTTAGGAAAATTTGATGAATGGGTTTAACAGGGTCAAGCAGTGGGAAAAGTCATCAGTGACTTTAGTAAAAACGATGGTACACATCCATATGATGCCGCTTTCCTGTTTCTCATCCCCACTGGTATGCTATCGGGCAGTCGTCCATATATTTGCCTCTGCTGAGTTTGAATTTCCTCCAGCTTTATTGCCAATATGAACAAACTACTCAGCTAAACCCAAAGCTTTTTGTTTTCCAACTCAACTTTGGTGAATATTTTTCCCACCATTTTTGTCACCCCCCCCTTATCTGCCCCCTGCATTTGCTAAATGACAAAGCACAACACAAGTCAAATTTTATGGATGCCATGCAACTGTCATAATTTTTCTTTTTAATGCTTGTAATTAAGACAGTTAAACCTCCCCTTAAATGTTATACTGTTTATGGGAGTGTGACCGGTGGGCCCCAAAGGCCATCTTGAATGCCATAGAGAGCAATGTCTTCTTAATGAAAGCCTTTCTGTACAATGAACACCTAGCTAGAGAGACTAACCCAGGGGAATGTTCAAAAGCCTGGCAAAAAGAGCAGCAAGGAATAAGTGGCTCTTAAATGTGGAAGCAGCATTGAGTGGTTGTAATTGATTGGAACTGATTAGCGATGCAGAGATAAATGATGTTGAGGTCAGATGTATTTTTTTAATGATATGCTGGAGGGAAGGAATGCACTATGGATTTAACTCTTGGATATCTCCATTGAGGCTACAGGCATATATTAAAGTTCAATCATGTGTTTGTGTTTGTGGGATAATCTCCAAGGTGCTTTGAAACTCATTGACCATGCAGGTCTGTGTGGAAATTATTAGTGAATAAGCAAAATAGCTCCAGCCACCTACTTAGAGTTGTGATTTGTTTCCAAAATCTTCTTTTTCCCCATGCAGAAGCATTTCAGTTGGAATACAAGTAACTGATAATGAAGTTTTGAGGATGGGTTTATGAAATGCAACAACCAGCTTGTGTGTCACATGACATGTCTAAGCCCTTGGCATTTTCTGTCACTCTCGTCATACACATGCCAGTCACTTTGCAGGTGTCCCTTAGTCCTGCTGTCACTGACTTTCAGCACCACGATAGTGAGATGATGTGAATAATGCCAAATTAAGGTCAGGTCATTCAAAACACAGCCTCTCATAGAGCACCATGGTCCCCTGCCAGCTAGCCTTCTCCAGCCCACTGTTGGCTGGTGTTGTGTGAGAGGCCAAGCGGATGTTTAATTTTGCCCTTCGAGCATATGTAAAAGTAATTGGCTTTAGTCAAAGGAAGGATCGAAAAAACTCAACGGTATAAGTGTGTGGGTCTCTTTCTTATTATTATTCTTAAGAATGTCTACTATTGGATCCATCCATCCATGTATTGTCAACCACTTATCTAAAGTTGGGTCGTGGTGGGAACTGGAGCCTATCTCAGTTCTCATTGGGCAAAAGTTGGGGAAACACCTTTTAAGGGTCGCCAGTCCATCACAGGGCAAGAGCAATTAGGAAAACGGCATCTTACTCAAGTACAGTTCAACACGCTTCTCTGCAGGTGTGGGGATCAAACCTGCAACCTTCCGATCTCAAGATGACTGCTCTATCCACGGAACCATGCTGCCGCCCCTGTCAACTATTGGATGCCAAATTGAAATAAAACAGCCTAATGCCTCCATATCAACACAAAACTGTCCCAGTTTTCCATGCAGTTTTTCAGTTGCTATAAAAATATCTGCAATATGGGTAACAAAAACATGTTAAATCAATTTAAACCATAGATTTTTGAAGAATCCGTGTCTTGTGTTCGTGGGGACCATAGGAAAAATTATGTTTGACAGATTTTCATGCAACATTGTGCAATTCATATGGCAAAGTTTGACAAGTCTTTAAGTGGTTTTTATACTCTTAGAAAAGCTGACACAAGATGTGGTGGTGACTTTTTATCTCATCAGTTTATCTCAACACTGTTAACACATGCACAATTCTCCCTCTCAGCAACATGGTCGATGTGCTTGCCAATAGCCGTCTCATAACCTAATCTGGGGGATTTACTGTCATTTGTTAGTTTGATAGAGAGCCTGAAAACAGATTTGAAAACAGCTGTTGTGACCTTGCACAATCAATTGTGACACCTGACAGTTTGTTGGTCACACTTTCATCGCCTTTTTGCACTCCAGTATAACACAAATCAGTGTTGTCTGGTGTATTGCGACAGATGTTAGTAAAAGCTCTGCTATGAATACAGCTCAAGTTAACATCAGAGTTTTCTCGTTGGCTGAGATACTTCTTATTTATGATCTCAATGGTATTTCAAAACACAAAAGTGCACTTTTTGTTGCCAGTACTCACTTTTTTATTTCAGGGGCTGCAGTAGCTCAGCAGTAAGAGTATGCACTTCAGGAACTGACAGGCCAGATGTCTTGATGCATGCTCAATAATCCAGGTAAGGGAATCACAAAAAAAGGTGAATTGGTTCAACTGGATAAGAAGTTTATTCAGACGTAAACATACAGCTATATCTACATACTGAATAACTTCTCATCCAGTTGAACCAATTCACCTTTCTTGTGACACGCCAGATGTTGCAAGTTCGAACCCATCAAAGGGCATCAGGAAGGGCATCTAGCCTTAATGTTCCAAGCTCCATCTAAGTCCATGTCCACCCCCATAACTATGAGAGCTAATTGTGACATGTAAAAATGGACCTCTCTCACTTACTTTATTTCAGGCACAGTGGTATGCAAGTGCTCTCATCATCAAACCAGGATGGATATAAAGACAGGAAATCTCTGTGTTAAGAATGAGTTACTGTAAAGCACTCACATATATAGCATATAATGTACATCTGCTGCCCAAGTTCTGATTTCCTCCTTCAAATGCTTGTTAAAAAAAGAGGCCATGAGGTAGACAGTGATATATTGTATATCATCTGCAAATAATGAGTCCTTGCTTGCAATGCAACACTGCCAGGTCTGTCAAGCTCTGGAGTAGATGGCAAGGCTTACCTAAAATGTCCTTCTTTCATGTAAGATAGCTTTAAGAACTCCTGCCATTATCAACCAATGTAGTATTACATTTTTAAGAATACACTATAAGTTACGTGCTCATGTGAAAAGTGATTTATGTTGCTTCAAGTTTTCTTATACTAGTGTATTAGGATTTCCATTTTTTTCTACCGTTCACAGTAGCTTTGCAACAATAAATCACTGCCAGCACCATGTTTGTTTGATGATTAAACTGAATAATACGATGTCGTTTTGCAGGTGATGTAAAGTAATTAATCTCTTATTATTCCCATTGGCATTGTACTGGACTTAGTTTCATATTACTCAAAAAACACTTTATTCTCATCGCACACTTTCTGGCAGGTATTCAAGCCACACATCTCCAATGAATACTCGACATCTCAAAGACAAACTTGCATGGGGGAGCAGATTACTCTCCTCATGGGAGGTTGCACAAGGGCTCTGTTTTGACTTGCCTTGCTTAATTGCTTTGCCAATTAAAATGTTTCACAGGAACATCATGAGGGTGGGAGTAGGGCCAAGAAAAATGCAGGAAGATGTATCCTGTTGAGAGAGAGAGATAGAGAGAGAGAGAGAGAGAGAGAGAGAGAGAGATTGAAAAAGAGTAAGAGAGAGAAGTATATCAGTGGTTCCTTTCTGGATCAGATTAGTATATTACTTTAAGCCAGCATTAACCAAGAGGCACTGATCTGATATGAAAGTATTAATTGGAGTATCTGAGATAAGCCACTACTGTATATGCAACTAGTACAAAGAGTGTATATCCACTGATGGATGAATGAGGCTGTTTGGAAACCATCACTGAAGTGAACCATTATTGGAAAAAAAAAAAGATCAGTATAATGGAAGTCTGGTTAAAACAACCAAATCATATGTCATTCAGCAAACACAAGTCAACAAAAATGTATTAATCAAACCTGCAAAGTTTCTCAAGGTACGCCCCTTGTAAATTATGGGGATAGCATTGACAGGCTTTTTATAGTGCCCATGTTATCTTGGATGAAAAGGGCCAACAATAACATGCCATATTAATTGCTTACACGCTGCAGTTGGTTTTTGTTCTTTTTGGCATGGTGTAGGGAATCCATTAATCTTTTGCTGTAGGACAAGGGGGTCTCTAGCCGTCATGGGTTTCATGCCTACTTGACAGTTAATTGGTGGGGGTTGTAGGGCCACAAAGGAATGCAAGAATTACGGAGTTCCCTCTATAGTGGAGTATGCTGGGCCTTTAGCACAGAGTCGCCAGAAACTAAGCTCTATCCAAAGAACAGAGTATCGGTTTATCAAAGCACATTACTGCCTCAAAGCACGATGAACTGCAGCAATAATTCTTCATGTCTTTATACTAGAAACAGTTAAGCCAAGATACAAGAATTCTGATTTCTTCCCTCTTCTCTCTTAGGTTCCTGTTTCTTTTCCACTCTTTATTCATCTTCCATATGTCTACTTATGGATATATCATCGATCCCTATCAATATAAACAATTGTACTGTTTCCCACACATATATTATGGTCCCAGTAAGCACATTCTCACTGCGAAATTCTTTAGCGCTTGATTGTCTCCTTCCCACTGGTTTCTTGACTTAAGCATCAAGCAGTTTGCATGGAACAAAAGCTGTGTTTCAGCCACTTTACAATCTATGCCTCTGACCTCACCCACAGCTCATTATCCACAGGCAAACCTCCCAGGAGGTGGGCTTCAAGGACATTGAATTGGATATCCTGTCTGTCAGTCAAATGTCATTGCTGTCAGGTGTGAGTGCAGATTTAAGCCTGACCAGGGAAAGACTGGGATGGTTATTAAAATCCCTAGGCCTAAAGCTCAGTATTTTTCCACAGCTGTCAAACACTATCTAGTGCTATGTGTGGGTGCCACTGCAGGCATGAGATTGAAAGAAGAGGATGTGACTTCCTCTGCAGATAATGAGGTAGAGGGATCTTTACAGAGAGTGGATGATGATGATGTCGGTCAGAAGATGAGGTGTGGGTGGGATGTGATCTGCTTTTCCATAATAAAAACTTTTTTCTGTCTAGACCCTCCTCGGCCTATGTCCAAATGTTGGACTAATGTTAAGACCACATAGATTTAGAGTTCTCGCCCTTAGGCAAAATGCACCAGACAATATGGGGGGTTGAAGTTAGGGAACAGTAGTTTAGGTGACTTTTGGTGGAATGCATTATGGTTCATTACTCTCCTCTCGCAATGTTATTGTGTTATTTGTTTAGGATACAAATTTAAATTACATGCAAGCAGATTACATTTTGCATGAGTAATGTCATCCTTCTATATCTATCTGTGTTCTTCGGTGTTCTGATCTTGCCAGCACTATGTGGTGACTGGTTGAGTGAGTACTCATAGAATGTCTATTGTAAATACAGTGAAATGTTCGCCCTATGGAGACGTTTTGTCTGCTCACCTCCTGTCAACCGTCTTCTCCTCTCCTACTTACGCCCTGCTGTGCACTGTTGTCATGCCAGTTCCAAAAGTTATTAATGAGTGGGGATTTGTGAACCTTTCATGGCGATTTGTAGATGGGAGTCCCTTTGTGAGCTCCAAATATTTGGGGTCAAAGCAAGGCTATCATGTGGCAGGAAGACTTATGGATAGTCAGAGATATGTGTGAAATGCAACTTCTGTCATTGAAATGATAAAAAGAACTCTGAGATGCGTTGTACTACTCAAAAGAAGAAGGGGGAAAAAGAATGGATCAATGAAGGATGGCAGGCAAACCTCTCTAATCAGGAGGAGGAAAATGTGGAAAGATGGATGGACACTTAATTTTCACCTAGTTTTAGTGCATCGCTACTGGAAAGCACCAGCACTGACCTCCAAGTGCACTTGGCCCGTCAAAGAGATTGCACATTGTGACAGATCCCTAGAGCTGACCCATTACCAGAGATAATGCAGGCAGGGATTGAGAAACTCAGATCAGTTAGTCATAATGAGGAGTGGAGGGCTCTGACTGTTGTCTTTCCTTCAGTGGTTATGGTCATGGCTTGGTTGGTACTGCAACCCCAGAAATCCCCAACCCATTTCCCAAGCAACCTGCAGTCAAGCCATCCTAAAATAAAAACACAGCATGATTTCTCTCTTGGAATTACTAGCAATCCCACATCAGCTGTACTCTCCAGGAATGAAGCACTGGGGTAACCTTTTTTCAGAACTTGACATTTTCCTAAAATTTAAGAGCAGTAAATGGGTTTAGTAACTTGACTCGGTGCGTCTCTCTTAAAGAGATAGTGGAGCAACATGGACTTTAACTCATCCACTGAAGTGGAACTCGTGGGAAGGTGTAGTTATATGACAACGTTGTCATGCTGCTGCAGTGTGTGTGCTCCAACAAATGACTGCTAAATTAGGGACAGACTGCATCCACAATGACAAATAGACTGAATCAGAAACAGACCTGACATCCAAGCCCCAGCTTTTAATTACCTCAGTTCCACCTGTTTTTATGCCAAGTACTCCATACATCACAAATCCCCAGAAACGCAGCATGGGTCATTTGGCACAGAAACTCAAAAATAACCCGGGACTGCAGTATCTCTTTTAAAGTGGAACGTAATGGTGAAATTCAGAGCCCAAGTCTATCATCAGACTGGGGTCTCAGATTTTTTTTTTCTTTCATGGAAAAACACGAATAACCTTCTTCGGAAAATAAGTGGAGAACCGCTTAGTAGAGAGCTGATATCTTTCAGGTGTTTTCACAGGGCAGATGTGCAAGGTAATAATAAACCTTTTATAGGAGTTGCTTCTGTGGAGGTACTGTTAAAAAAAGAAGGGTTTTTTTTCTGACTATGTGCTTTCTCAATGGATTCTATCTACCATAATTCTGCATGAAGATAAACCTTTGGGACAAGATTAAAGATGAGCTTTGGATAGGATTAATCTTCAAGTTTTGTACTATAAAGACAAATGATCACTTCTTTGAGAGCACTGAGTTTATCGGAGGGGGCAGGATAGCTGCCCCCTCCGATAAACAGGAGGTAGGGTGGTCATCTAGTAATCGAAAGGTTGGTGGTTCAATCCCCGACCTCAGCAGAAAGTGTGTCAAAGTGTCCTTGAGCAACCCCCTCTGAACCCCCTAACTGCTTGCCAGGTGCTGTGGCTGCTCACTGCTCCTATACAATAGGATGGGTTAAACGGGGAGAACAATTTTTCTTCTATGTCTATACAAGGACAAAGCTTCTTCTTCTTCAATGCCTGCAGCAATGGGATGAAGTAGACCCCAGTCTTAAAAGTGATGTGAATGGGCAATGACCACTTGCTTGTATGTGGGCATCACACATGTCTAACAGTATTATCATTATATGTTGGTCTGCTATATCCCTGTTTTGGCAACAGACAGAGGGGCCGTGACCTCTTTACAGGCCCGTTGCAACACTGAGGTTAAGTGTGTGTAGGTTTTATTTAGAAATGTCTTGAAAAGGGAAACCAAGCAATCATAAACAACTAGACAAAAAAGCAGCTTTTCCCCCTGAGTCTCGGCCCTTCTTCAGTTGCTGGGGTTTACCTGACCCTCACTTTCTTTTTCAATTCTCTTTCACACAGTTGACTCTATCATATGGACATTATTATTCTATTACTGCAAGCCTGAAAAAGAAGGGAAACATTCCCCACATCTGTAAATGCCCCTGTTCATATGTTCATTGTTGTAGTACACTTCCGTTGAATGTGAATAGTTTATAGTGTGGATACTCTGCAGGGACACCCAAACTCTTGCCTTTTGCTGTTGTAAACATTGTATGTGATTTTTCATGAACATTTACTTTGTGGCTATTATCTAAAATTAACTCACATTTTGATTACATAGAATTCCACAGATGTCATTGGCAATTAGCAAATTTAATAGAAAAGTTATTTCCAGATTATTATTTAATACAGTCTTATTTGGACTACCCTGTACAGCTTCCTTTATTCATGTTACTGTTCTATGCGAACAACCCCCCAAGTAATAATCCTTGGTATTCAATGACTTGATTAGCAAATAAAAAACAGTCTGGTTTGAATGTAGCCTGGTGTTCGTTCTCTCTCTCTCTCTCTCTCTCTCTCTCTCTCTCTCTCTCTCTCTCTCTCTCTCTCTCTCTCTCTCTCTCTCTCTCTCTCTCTCTCTCTCTCTGTTTGTCTGTCTGTCTGTCTCTCTCTCTCTCTGTCTGTCTGTCTCTCTCTGTCTGTCTGTCTGTCTCTCTCTCTCTCTGTTTGTCTGTCTGTCTGTCTGTCTGTCTGTCTCTCTCTGTCTGTCTGTCTCTCATAGTG
>OMLC01005153.1:2566-17715 GCA_900302585.1 Regalecus glesne | reverse complement strand
GTAGAGGACAGGAAGAGATGGAGATGATGATCTGCTGTGGAGACCCGTAACCATAGCAACAGTAGCAGTAGTAGTAGTAGTAGTACTAGTAGTAGTAGTAGTAGTAGTAAGAGTAGTACTTGTGGTAGTAGTAGTAGGTAGTAGTAGTAGTAGTGGTAGTAGTAGTAGTAGTAGTAAGAGTAGTGGTATTAGTGGTCTCTGTCTGTTGGGTGTATCAAAATAAATACGGTCTCTCTCTCTGTGTGTCTCTGTGTGTGTCTCTGTGTGTGTCTCTGTGTGTGTCTCTGTGTGTGTCTCTGTGTGTGTCTCTGTGTGTGTCTCTGTGTGTGTCTCTTGTGACCTCCACAGCAGGGGCAGGTTGACTGCTGGCCTCTGTCCTGCCCACCAGTGGACTGTGAGTTCACCGTGGTGCCTGAGGGCGAGTGTTGTGCCCGATGCGTCACCGACCCGTGCCAGGCCGACACCATTCGCAACGACATCACCAAGACGTGCACAGATGAGCACGGCATCTCACGCTTCAGCGGCTCCTCCTGGGTTAAACACGGCACTGAGTGCACCCTCTGTCAGTGCAAGGTGAGCCCCCGACCCTACACCCCCTCAGCCCCGATCATCACAATGTTTAACAGTTGTATTGTTTCCAGTTCGGTGGCTGACACAATTCCGAAACACTGATTTGAAACCGAGAAGCCGTTTTCATGCTTCGTAATTCCGAGGAATTGTACCGGATAACTATCTCATACTCACCAAGTCGAGTGCCAGAGAGCCTCTGCCAACACTCACATCTGGGATTTTCTGTAGAACATCACCGCCTGCGACCCTCTTGGGGCAAAAATCAGACTCGGGGGAATTCAAAATGTCTAACTGGGTCTGTGTTTGTGCCACGTCGACGACATTGTGCAAGTTATCTGAAAATCCTTTGAAGGGTCTGCTCGAATAAAGTCCCACAGTTTTGACCCATGTCATCTAATTAATACGTGACCCATTCTGGTTTCTCCACTGTCTAACCTTTTCGTCTTCTCTTCCTCATTCCAGAACGGACACATCTGTTGCTCAGTGGACCCCATGTGCCTCTAGTCTTGGTGGATCTGAAGGCACCTGTACAGTGTTCTCAAAGTTAGAAAAGTCAAATAGAATAAAAAAAGAAACCCACCACCTTGCATCCATTCACCGACCCTCTCACAGATCTTGGACTAAACGGTATTTGCAGTCATATATTAGCATTTGTTTTACGTTTCTTCCAGTGCCAAATGGGAGCAGGTTGCTCAGCAGGACTTCACAAACAGGGGGGATTTGGCCCATCATTGAAAAGATGAACAAATTGCTCTCGCAGTACTTTCCTGTGATTGTTTAAACTAGAGATTTCATCCTATTAGAAAAAAAAATCCCACCCATCTGGTGTTCCAAGGAGGATAAAACAAATGCTAATAGTTATTTACGAATCCTTGTTTGGACCCAGATTTGCCTCCGCAAATTCCTCTTTATACCAAACGTGAACATGTGTGTCATATGAGAAGAGACGCCCGGCTGCAGACCTCTGCAGCGCCACTCTTTGTTCAACCTCACCGAATCTGAGCGAGCCTTTAGGGGCCAGCGCCTCCCCACTCCAAACCATCTGCAACATGAAGCTGTAAGATATTACTATTACTGGCATGACTGTGCTCGATGTCAAGAAGCATTTTTGCTGATTTCTAAACTTTAATCTGTCAACAAAGATAGCCTAGCTAGAATAAGGCCGTTAGACGTAGGTTTTCGTTGCCACATTTACGAGAGTTGTCTGAATCATGTGGTGCTCTGTAGCTTTTGTTCTTATTCGTTTTTTTTTCTAATTTATTTCCAAGCTTGTTATTGTGTAATGGTGAAATAAAGTATTTCCATTTACATTAAATAAAAACTGGTCGTTTTGATGTGATTTGCTCATCCATCCATCCATCCATCCATCCATCATGGTCAGCTGCTCATCCAAAGCCGGGTCATGGAATCGAGCGGGTGCCTATCCCAGCAGCCATTCGGCAAAAGGCGGAGAAACACCTTGGACAGGTCACCAAGTCATGAAGGATGCGATTTGTGTTCATCCATAATACTGGATTAAGAGAGGCAGGCACATTTGACAGCTCTTTATAGATGACACTCATATTCAAATATCTGGACTCGATGAGAAGTGTGTTGGCTCTGTCCAGTACAAAAGATAGGCTGCGGCTCCATTTGTCTTGTCACCATGCCACTTTCTGCACAATGCAGGGTTTGGCAACGTGATGAAGACGCTTTGTTTAGATGAAGAAGCTTTATTTAGTTGTCATTTTACATACAACAAAATGTGTTGTCCGCATTAACCCATCCAGCAGCCACATTGCCTGAAGAGCAGCTCAGGGTTGAGTTGCTTGCTCAAGGACACTTGGACAGGCTTTCCTCAGGGGCCAGGAAACAAACCACCTATCCCCTGATTACTAGATGACCACCCCAGCTATTGAGGTGTACTGCCTCATCCAGACAGCGCTGGTGTCGGTGCAGGTCTGCTTTAATGGCAGACCGCTGGGGGTGCGTATTACTTTAAATCTGAATCAGCTGATGGTCAAACATGACATAATGTGGGAGAACTTGGGGTACAGCTCCTTTTTGGGGTATGAGTTGTCTCAATCCATGACTTCAGCCATGCTGACCCATGTACAAGATGTGTGTGTTGTGGTCGGCCATTGGCGTGATGCTCTGCATTACTCCTGGCTGGGGAGAATCACTCACCTGCTACCAACTCAGGAAGGCACGTCTGGGCTGCTGAGGGGAAATTTAGATGACACCACCCGCGTCTGCCCGCCTGCGGCTGTGCCGGTCAGGTTTGGCAGCGCACCCAATTTGAGATTGATTAAGTGACGTCGCTCTCCTGAGGGGCAGCCATCTTGGAGTAGCATCAGATGCGTCGAGGCCCGTCTGGAGAAAATAAGTTTTTAAGAGGGACGGAGGTTAGCTGGCACTGTTCCGAGTGCTCCGTGAAAGCATTGATTTGACTGGAGGAGAATTAAAGTACCAGATATCCTGGAACTCACGAAGGGGATATTTATTCGTGTGTTTATCACCAAACACTGGCTGGTTACTGAAACAAACGTCCGTTGGAAGACGGCAGTGTGCGGTGGGGTCTAGTCCGACCGACACAAACGCAATCGAAGATGGAGGAGCGATGGACTTAATTGGATACTAACTTCTCCAAAGACGAGGATGTGGACAATGTTTAGGTGAGATGAACTGAAACCTCACCACAGCGAAACTGCGTGTCCCGGATGGGCCGACCGCTCACCCAGGAGCGCCATCTTCTCGGTGAGTCCACAGAACAGCCACACACACACCACACTGTGTGTTGAGGCCTCGGGGTAGCCAGCTCTGCTAAAGTCGATGTGTCCCTTGCATCTGAAGACTTTTGCGTTCAAATGTGAATATATCAGAATGCTTGGATAGGGTCTCGACCCACTGCAGAACTAGAGTAACACCATTTAATGTGTGGAGTCGGCAGGTTGTGCCTGTGTAGGCATCCATGGGTGTCCTTCCGCAGCGCATAGCCGTGGTTGTTGCTTTTAATTGGAGATGGAATCTTACATGAGTAGGACTGATTTGTGGGGAAATGTGTGCTGAGTGACATGATGAAGGCCAAACGTCAAAACTTGGCCAGGTTTAAATGCAACCCATGCCCTGTGCCTTTTTACTCCTCTCTGCCCTCTGCCTTCGATCTCGAAGTTTTCTGGGGACAGCGCCATCTTGGGACTGGATAGAGACATTGGGGTCTCTGGCTTTAGCTTGGGGGATGAATCGTTTGTGCCGTAGTTTGACGACCATCGTCTCAATTAAAAAGCTTGGACAAAAGGCTGAATGAGTTTGGATCCAAGACATACGCGGATCATTCTGCACCACTGACCCATCAAGTTTGCCTAACCCAGGTTAATTCTGACAAATATGTGGGCGTATATATTGGCTGTAACCGTCTTGGAGTGTCCATGTGAGTACAGCTGTGCAGGGATCTTACAGCGACTCTATGTTCTGTGTATAGTCGGGGGGTCTGGGGTGGGACAGAGTCTAATAATGTTGTTATCAGGTTGGGATTCAGGGTGTATTACGTTAGGAAGTTGATAACATCAGTTAGGTTAGAAACACAACTAAACAGACTGGTCCATTCAGTGATGAAGGTGAGGGTATCCCTCCTTCCATGTGCTCTTGAGAAGACTGTAGCTTATCGGCATGGGAGGAGTATCGCTGACCCCTCTCATGTCATGTGTAGCAAGAGGAACTATTATTTAAGTACATATTGTTGTGACATGGACTGATTTAATGGATGCACCAACAGTAGGAGGGGAACAGGCTAAGCATGCTCATCCATGTATCGACTCTTGAATAAATCCCCACCTAGTTGGGGGTGCATAGTGAGTTCTGTAGTCACTGTGATGGAGAACTGAATCTAACATCATGCATTCAGAATATGAGCCACTCCCAGCAGGAGGACGCTACAGGGTTCCAATTAAACCCAGGAAGTACTACCTGAGCAGGTATAAAGCCCCTTTCATCCCTCCATCAGTGCATCTCCTAAACTCAAGGAGGGGAAGCGGCCTCATTTGGTCATCGTATCCTCAGTGCCCAGGGAGCATTTAGAGGTTCAGTGTCCTGCTCATAAGAAGGCGTGAGATGAGGGGCTGGGTTGCACATATTTAAATGCACTTTGTCTGCGCTTGTCTTTGGTCTACGTTTCGTGTCTGTTGCTGCCCATAGTGTGTATGTGTGTGTGAGTGTGTGTGAGCATCATTTATGTCCAGAGCAGATGTCTCTCAGGACAAACAAAATGAGCTTAATGAAGTCAGGGTTGATGGCTTAGCCCTGACTTTACAAGTAGGAGCTCCTCTGAGTGGAGAGCCATTGTTCTTTCTCTATACACAAACGATGTGTAGATAGTTAAAACCTGACACGTTGTACCTCCAGATTAAGTCAACTCGGGCGTTAGTTCCTATACTTGCCGTCTCCACCCTCACTTCCTCCATTATGCAGCCTGGAGAGGTGAGTGAGCTAGCCTGTCTGTGCTGTGGGTTTTCTCCTGTTGCATTTAGAGTTCACCTGCTAGTGTCAGCTTCATGTGTGGCTGGCTAACACCATTTATCCTGTGTTCATGCAGTTTTTAGGAGCTTAACTGATGTCCGCAACAATTGACTGGAGGGCTTTTGTATTTTAACTTGTCAGAAACAAAAAAGAGACCACCTCTGAAGGACCTCCTGTCCCAACCCCCTATTAGATAACACCTCGGCATGATGGTGGCCACTGGTTACATTCAAACACATTTGATGTTGCAGAAATGATGTTGGTGGACCAACTGCCAGTTTGTGTGACGTCAAACTGTCAAAATGGCCGTTGAAGAGAGTCCCCAGAACGTATGGGTCTGAAAGGGTCCGGTTAGTGCTGGTAGATCTGAGTTCGTCCCATCAGTCACACACTATGGTCCTAAACTGGTCTGCAGAAGGTGAACAGTGGAAATAAAAGGAGAAGACGGCTTTCCATTAAAACCCACTGCGAGCAACCAACTACCACCACTTAGGCTTGAAATGAGCCCCCTCGTTTGTTGAATACACAACTATTTGCATATTTATACACAGGGTAATGACGCGGTCCCTGTAGGACTGCCCTGACTCCCCCACTCTGCACTATGCCTCCAGAGGTAGCAGAGTTATACTTGGATCACTTGTGCAGCACTTAAGAGGGCTCCTAATATAATCACCATACTCAGTTTACAGCCAGGGAGAGAGGAGGCAGCCCTGTGATGGCTGTGGGGCTCCCTGTGGAGCGGCTACCCTCCCTTGCTCCTCCGCTGGTTTACTACCCAGATACATTAAAGCAGCTTGTTGAATGTGAACACACACCATGTAAGGCCCTTTCAGTCTCCATCCATCTCTGATCAGACATGTTGGATCTGAGGTATCTCTTGATCCGAGCTCCTGACAAACTGTCATGTTCAGCTGTACACCATCTGAAGGGTTTTTGAGGGGTGGGAGCTGTGAGCGTCTGTCTTAAAGTATGTGAGCTGGTGTAAAACAGATGTTCCTGTTGTTTTGAATGACTGGGGGATCCTGTGGCAACCCCAGGCCAGCCTGCTAGCTTAAAAACAGCTTTTGTCATGGTGGTCAAATCCAGTCTTGACCACAGTCTGCAGTCTTCACAAACATGCACAGCCAGCGACGGCACTGAACAGCTTCCAGCATCACCAACTCTTCAGTAACACGACGCCATCTTGGAAAGAAGAGATTTGTCTTGCATCCGTGGAGCCATGTGAGCATTTCCTCATTCTCCACCTCTGTAGAAGAATGTCCAGCCCAGGCTACGAGGTCTAGAATCATACTGGACTTGAACTTGCAGTGGCTGCTGGGGTGAGGGATGGGACACCATCTGGCAGGCTTTGGTTCGGTGGCCTCTAGCCACAGTTGGCATGGAGCCAGTGGGCACCTATGTAGAGGTGGCACAGTGACGCAGAGCCGTTTTCCAGCTGGCTCCTAAATGTCCAATTTTCAGTGGCAGTGCTGAACCCTCATCAACAGATGCCCAGACCCGTGGGCGGTCGCTTTATGATGCACTCGATGCGCAGTGTTAATGACGGCATGTGTTCTTGTGTTTGGCTAGGACTGCTTGACGGGCCCTTGGAGGAGAATAAGCCTTGATTTCTGTTGGAACAGAAATGATGTGTCCTTGTTGATTTGACTCCACTGTGTACACATACACCGTCTGTGCACCGGACACGTCACAGGTTAGATTCTGGCTCTCTGAACTCATCAGAGCCCCAGACCTGAGGTATCTGACCCGGTGTCAGGTTAACACTGACCTGAGACAGAGTCATAAAGGTAAAAAATGGCAGTAGATATTCAGCTCACGCTGCTGTGAGGCATGGTCTTCTTCCTGGACCTGACGCGTGTTTGAGTCCTTCGCTCAGAGCAAATCTGATCTCAGAACTTAGCTGTTGTCATATTTCCCCCTTGTTTGAATTGGTGTTAAATGTCATGGCTTAGATGTGATGCCTCTCTGACTCTCCTTTCCACTTTGCTGCTGTAACACCCTAATTTCCCCCTGTCGGACTGATGAAGGGAGTTAAGGTGGGATGTCCTTTCTATGACGTCCCACGGTGGGATTGAACCCGCAATGAGTAACATACCCGAGTTTTAGTCGACATCAAGTTTGGAACCTGTATGTGAACTGTTATGTAAAAAATAATCCTCTGGTACAAAACGGATCTCTGCAGAAAACGGGAAACGTTTCCTCTATTTTCAATTTCAAAGAGGCAGTAGACTTCAATTATTCATGAACAAACTCATTCATATGTAAATCCAAAAGGCAGTTTTCTGGACATCGAAGCAGAATTCACCAAATCTTACCAGTCGTCTCTGTGGCGCACCTCAGAACATGTGCTGCAGAGGTGAGGAGCTCACCTTGAGGGCTTCTCTCGTCTGCATCGCCAAAACAACGTTCACTGATCTTGGACTGTCCCCTGAGAGTGTCACGCCGCAGGTCACAGGCTATTTGAAAAATGGAGGCCTGCACCACTCGAGGTCCTTGGGAATGTGCCAGTGCTGCTCATGCATATTCACCACCAGGGCCTCGTCCACTTTTGCTCCAATCACTTGATTTGGACCAATGAATAATTACAGCCTGACTGGAAGTGGACCATCCCCACAAGGTAGTGAGGGGCTGGATTTTACGTCTTAAAACCCCCTCTGCAGGGAAGTCGGTCCAGCAGCTGAATGGCTGGGCGTGCCGGGGGACTCATCCCATTCACGTCGTCAGGTATTGGGAGAGCTGAATTAGTGATGAATCCAGTCTCCTCACACAGCCACTGGCGACAGAGGCCGTCTCTCTCAGCCAAGGGCCGTGAGAGAGACAGGCTGGGCCGGCCGGCTGAGAAGGGGAGCTGGTAAATATCCCAGGGTCTCCCGGGTTCACTGAGCTGTCAACGTAGAGTGACGGGCCATGTCGGGACATGAGGCACGGCTTTCAGCAGAGAGTGGGGCTGAGACACACTGAAGAGATCCCAGGTGATCTGGTGGAGCAGTCTGACTGTGTGTCTGTCCGTGTTCCAGGTGTGTATTTAGCTGGAGATGCTCAAAGAGAGAGTGTGGTAAGAGCCTTGTTAACAGGAATCAGCCATGAAAGGTCTGAGCTGCCTTTGAGTGGGTTGTGTTTATCCTCCTCTGCATGCCTCTGCTGACAGGCTCACCGGTGTTGTCGTGTTTCACCATATTCATCCCTTTGGTTGGACTCAGCCAATCTGTCCGGACCTTTGTTTTGAGAGGGACTGATGACCTGTTTTCCTGCCTTTCACCCAATGAGTGCTGGGAAAGACTCCAGCATGGCCCCCCAACCTCAGATAAGCGGTTGACTACAGATGGCTGGTTACCTTATAATGCATTTGATGTGTAAATTGTAAGCACTGGACTCCCTGTGTAAACGCTGAACTGTGCAGTGACCCTTGGAGAGCCACGTCTCACTGTGCCACCACAGGATAAGCCCCCAGGTGCTGTAGCACCACACGCATGGGGACAAGATGCTTCTGTACAGACCAAGCTGAGGAAGAAGTGGGTCCCTACAGAGGAGGCAGTCCAGTATGAGGGCATGCTGCAGGGTGGTCCCTCTAAATCCCCCCGGCCACGCCACCAAGGAGTTGCCGTGACAACGTGCAGCAGCCAGTGTCCGCCAACGTGGTTTCACTGAGGCCTGGGTCTGCAGCTGGTCCTCTGCAGTCCAGGGATACCATCCGATGGCGTTTGAAAGCCCTGATAACCAGTGTAGGGGTGTCACTTCTGTGGTATTGGTGCTTCAGAGGAAGAGGACCTGGACATGGGAGGAGCCACTGGACCGGACCTGGACTTCTAGTAGACGCTAGCTGTTGAGCAGCATTTAGGTCTTTGTGGCGTTTTAGTGGTCATTGGTTCATTTTGGCAGCGATCATCTTCAGTCCCTTGTAATCAAAGCTGCAATGAATCTGGTTCTAATGTGAATGAATCCTCCTGTTTGGTTCTGAACTCCACTCCCCAGGCTTTGGAGAACTGAGGAGTCTTCTGGAGTCTATAGCTGTGCTTCGTGCCTCCACCCACGTCTCCCACTCACACTGCAGGTACGGCCTCACTGTTGTGCTGATCCACTTCAGATGTCTTGCTTTTCCTCCAAATGCAGCTCGTCTGTCGGCTGCTTCTCCCTCTAATGCCACAGAAAGCCCGTCAATGTTGGGCTCCTTTAGGAGAGCAACCGTCTCTGTGTTTGGTCTTCATACACTCCAGACTGTCAGATCTCTGAACCGCTCCTCATCACAGTCGACGTCTGCTAGCTGTCTCTGCTGCTTACTCTGGAACTGGCTCACTGAGCTTCTCACCACGGGAGTTGAACCTGGGACACTGTGTGACTTGGCTCGGGGCTGTAATGAGTCTTCCACAGCTCGACCACTTCCTACACCTTCACTGCTGGGCTTAGCAGGACTGAGTGGACTCTTCATGAGGCTGTCTGCCTGCCTGTCTGCCTGCCTGTCTGCCTGTCTGCCTGCTTCAGTGTAACTGGCTGTGGAAAACTGCAACACTGTCTCACAATGACCCTCCAGCTTTCTCTTCTCTGATGGAATGCTGCCATCCTGCCGTACTGGGACCTGGGACGTAGCAGGCTTGCATTAGCAGCATTTGCAGGCTAAGCTGCTCCTTGCCTGCATGCATCCCTGCATCCATCTGCAGCCCTTGTCTGTCGTTTGCCCTCTGGACTGATGCGCGTCACACGTGGATGTGATGTTCTGACGAACACTGGCACAGATGGGCTCACTTCACTGGTTTTACTGAAGGTTGCCCATCTAGCAGACCCCCACGTGAGCACAGCCACGACTCTGTCAAAGTGCAGCGCACACACGGAGCGCCCCCTGGCTGCTGGGCTCCACCACCACTGGGCACACCTTACTCGTCAAAGCTGTGATACTACACCTGCCACAAAGGAGCCCATGACATATTGGAAGTAGTCCGTATACACTGGTAACACGATGTGGGCGCCGGGCTCCCAGCATCCTAAACATTATTGAAACTTGGACTTTGCCATGCTCCTGCAATTACAGAATGTTCCCCAAAAATCAATATTTCATTTCTCAGCCCAGCGGCAGCATTAGTCTCAAGTCTTCCCTCAGACACTGTCGGTGAAGATCTGTGGGCCCTCCTTCTCACAGCAGTAGCTGCTACAGAACCAGCCTGCATGGCCACTCGTGCAGCAGTGTGGTTTTCAGGCTTTGCAGGGGATTATATCTCACAGGTGTCATTTAGCAGACCCAGCATACAGATCTATCCATACTTCATCCATCCATGTCTCCACGCTGGCATGGTCAGAGCTGGCTGATGTGGCCAGGAGAAAGGAGGTTTGCTGGAACGGATGACCCGACTTTGAATAAGAGTTTGATGATGGAAAAGAGGGTTTCTGATTTTAACCAGTGGGATGATTTGACCTTTTTGAGGAGGCTTGTCCATTGAGGAGAGGCATAGACACAGGCTGGTGAAGTGTGTCCTCTGCATTCAACCCATGTGGTTGTACAGGAGCAGTGACCAGTGCAACGCCTGCCCCAGGCTCGGGGAGCAGTTAGGAGCTCAGTGTCTTGCTCAAGGACACATCAACACGTCTTCTGAGAGAACCAGGGTTTGAACCACCAACATCAGTTACTAGAAGACTGGCCTTCCTCCTCAGCTATGCTGCCCCCTTCTGTGTTCTGTGCCTGAATGCAGGCAGCTCAGGGACTGTTGTGGGACTGAGACATTGAGCCATAGACGGGGTCCACTGGTGGTTAACGTGTGCTGGCTTCCTTCTCTAAGCACAGGGCAAGGGAAGGGGCAGAAGAGGGTAGCTGAGCCCTCTGCATGTTCCTGCTGATGCTGAGGAGAGGGGCTTTTCTGCTCAGACAAGCACCACCAGAGCAGCACTTCTAGTGGGCCGTCTTGTTCATTACGACCCATTTCACCATGAAGATGGAGTTGATGCCCTGAAGATGTTCAGATTAACGTCATTCATCTGGACCATGGCTCAGTTTTTACCTCTGAATAGACCCATGACACAGCAAAGTTCTCGTTCAGCTCGGCGACGATGAGCCGTTTTACAGCTTTGTGAAGAGCCTTCATTGTCCTCCTCTCCCATTAAAGTCAACCCGAGTCCTCAGGCACTGCAAGGTGGGCGGTGCACATGCGCACACGCACACACACACACACACACAGTAGGGCAGGGTGGCATAGCTCAAGAGGTAGGATGGATATCAAGTAATTGGAAGATTGGTGGTTCAGTCCTTGTAGAAAGCGTATTGAAGTGTCCTTGAGCAAGACGCTGAATCCCTAATTGCGTGAGATGGAGGGGTGACCTGTCCAGGATGTTTCCTCACCTCTCACCCAATGAGCGCTGGGATAGGCTGCAGCAGGGCTCCGTCACCCGTTTTTGGATAAGCGGTTGATGATGAATGGATAATTGATGGCTGGATGGATGTTCAACCTCTAAGTCGTCCATGCTATTTGCTAGCTTGCTAGATTGTCAGGAGTTCGGTGTCCCAGATGTGCAACTCATGCATGGACAACATACATGCATACAGATGTTCTGCAACACTGCTGCTGTGTGTGAGGACACTTAGAATTCCACTTGGATCCCTCATTAGTTTAAATCAGTCGTGGGGACAGGCCCCTGGTGAGGGGCGTCCTGATCCGAGCTTGGCACCGTGTGCATGCAGGGAACATATTCAGGTGTCCTTGCAGAGATAGTATCATTATTTCTCATATCGCTTGTATTAATTGGGTCAGTAGCAACTGACCCGTGCCGTTGCCTGGCAACTGCATCCTCATCGTATGGAAAAGTGTAAGCCAGAACTTTTCTGGCTGGGTGACGTAACGAGACAAACAGCCTGCTGAAGACTCCTCGTTATCCAGCCTCGCAGCACACAGCAGACAGACTGTGGCTCTGTTTAGCAAACATATTAATTTATTGGTCACACTGGGTTCAACAGAATTACAGCATAACGAGTGACTGTCATGCAGTTTGGTCAAAAACACACACACACACACAGACACTGAGACACCGATGCCCGCTGTCTGTCAGTTATGCAACCCGGTCCAACTCTCAGAGCAGCAGAGGGGTGAACATTTGTCCTCCATCTGCCTACAGGGTGCATGGAACACGTCTGTGTGTCCCCCTCAGAGCAGAGAGGTGCTGCTGTTCACAGAGACACTGGCTCACATGGTTGTCTTGTCTTCACACAGCAGAAGTCCTCTCAAGAATGGGGGAAAGTAGAAAATCTCGGCTGCTGTGGGCTCTTTGAGCTGTAATGTTTAAGCAGCAGCAATCCTTGGTTCTACAAGAATAATGATGGTGATGAGGATGATGATGATGATGATCTCCTTTACAGGGACAGTGCATATTAATGAACATTTAGAAAGAAAATACACCAGATTTAGCCACTAGGCTGATTTTCTTCTATTGTCCCAAACAGTTGGGGGTTCAGTGCCTTGCTCAAGGACACTTTAACATGCCTTCTGAAGGGTCTGGGAATTGAATCACCAGTATTCTTATTGCTAGGTGACCACCCTATCTCCTGACCTGTGGGTATAGAACCAAGGGCTGTAGACGGGGTATGGCAAGCAGGCCAGCTGTCTCCTCAGTGCTGCTCTCACACAGCATGTTTAGCTCGTTTCTACAAAACACACCAGGTTTAGATGCACACACAGACACAGGCTTTATCACGTGCATGCACATGATACTTCAACATGGCATAGCGTCCTTAACGCCTGTGTAGCAATGTGCACACACGACTGCACAGAAACACACATGCACATGGCCACAGGCCTGCAGATCTGCACAAATGGCTGCATTGTGTCTATATGAGTGTATATGTGTCCTGCACGTCTGTGTGGTCATCACAAAACTTGTTTGTCAGGGAGTCAAACAGAACTTGACGAGGGTTCCCTGGAGAGCAGGAGTCACAGCATAGAGAAGAGAATTAAGGGAGAACTAAACCGTGGACTCCTCCAGCCTGCCTGGCAGCTCAAGGCAAGATAGACCCGATCCTCCATCTTTCCCTCGAACCACGGCCAAGATGCTGGCTGTGTGTCATTGGTGTAGTACAGCTAGAGCCCTGGGAGATGAATAACAAGCCGTGGTTATTTTTTTCCAGTGGTTCCACATCTTTATGAGGAAGAAAAAAATCAATTATCATTACAGTGAATTATGTACGGTTACATGGCAGTACACAAATCATCACACTGCAGCATAAGCTACTTAAGTATGGATTATGGCTCTGAATGAGCGTGGGGCAGTGGGGGAGCTGCTGGTTTAAGCAGAACACCGCCCCCGGAGAGGGATTTTCAAACTAATTTTCATGTTTTCTACATGTCTGCCGTGATTATGAAACAAGGTGTCATGCTATGGCGTTTGTTTGAGGATGCGTAGGAGGGGTTAGCTATCAAGCATCCAAGTCACATTCACGCCAAGGGCAAAATGCCCTCCGACCTCTTTGGCGTGTATTACGGAAAAGCACACGGGTAACCACAGGGACACTCGCTAATTCACTATTTGTCCTCAGCTTGCCATGTTTATTATCACTGAGTTTGAGAATGTAAGCAGGGGGATTAACAGGTTCTCACATGTACGGCAGTGTTTTATCATGTCGTTTTGACTCCAGGCATTACTGATGTGGCAGAGAGAGCCTCTACTGATGTGGCAGAGAGAGCCTCTACTGATGTGGCAGAGAGAGCCTCTACTGATGTGGCAGAGAGAGCCTCTACTGATGTGGCAGAGAGAGCCTCTACTGATGTGGCAGAGAGAGCCTCAATTTGGTTGTGGCTCAAGAGGAGCACCATGGGGTCATCAGCAGCTGGCCACTAGGACACAAGCTGGGGTCAGCAGATGTATGATGCTGCAAGACCCCAAACACCTGATGAGCCCAGGGACAGCACTGACCAACGTTTCAGAAAAGGAAACATGAAGACTGAATAAAAGCTAGAGAACAAGTCAGAGGGTCTGATATGAAGATGCATACATCCGACATAGTTAGGGCAGACCTGCCCAGGACACCTCCTGGTTTACTGCCTTGCAGGTGGGTAGGGTTTGGACCTTAGCAACATGTGTCAGACGGTGTATGGAAAGTCAAGGCACTACTGTGGCTGTAGAATAATGTTGTGGCATGGTTGGAGTCCACGTGATGGCTGAATCGTCATGACTTGGAGATGCACTCCACTGGAATAGGCACAGAGATAGATCTGTAGTAAGAAAGTGGACATGAAAACTTAACCTCTTGCAAGCACCACGGAAATAAGGTTGGCTGTCTTGCAGGGGCGGCGCTGGGGGGTATTCAAGGTATTCACAAATACCTGTTTTTTCCAGAGATACCAATAAATTTTTTCTGCCTCTGAAATTTTTATTTAAGATATTTTGTGGATTTTTCTTCAGTTGATTCAGGATGATTCTGAATACATCGTCGTTGTTTTATTGCGAAAAAATGACGTCAACAATTGATTGTTACACACACGCCATTGTATCACAGGCGGGTGGGTGGCTCTGACCTATTCAGTTGAGATCTGAATACCTCGAGCTAAACCGCGGGAGATCGTGGTTTTCTCTTATCATGGATTTGGCTTTGGGTAGTGAATATCGTTGGGGGGTTTCGAAAATTTTTGAATTAAGATCGACCCAATATTACAACGTTTAATTTTTTCATTAATTTTACGTTACATGTTTTACCTCTATTTGAATTAAGATATGCTGTTTGATTTAACGTACTTGTTTGAGCTTTCTTTACCCTCGAGACCAAGAAAAGTAATTAAACTATGCCCAAAAATTTTTCTGTGCCCCCCCCCTAAAACCCATTTTTTAAATTTTTCTGAAAAATTTTGAATACCAACTTTAAAATGCTGCGCGCCGCCCCTGCTGTCTTGAGTCGGCATCCCGTTTCCTCTGGAGGAGGAGGTGATTCTTGGTTTTTGGAACTGGAGCCAGTTGAGGGATTGGATAAAAAGACTGTTTAGGGAGAGGTAAAAAACAAAAGAGAGGTGGAGGGGAAAATTGCTATAGAGCCAGATCAAGAAGTCCGTCATGGCCTTGTGGTCGTTAAGGATTCCTCATGTGCAATTATGGTTTTTGGTCCTTGTGTTTGGATTTTGTGA
>OMLC01005134.1:5365-17155 GCA_900302585.1 Regalecus glesne | reverse complement strand
AAATACCCCCCCCCCATTGTTCCTGTTGACCTGACCAGAATCGCTTGAGCTATTCAATTTCCACCTTTCCTTTTCTCATCATCAGAGCCTCTCATGTCCTCACTCTCACTCCCTGCTTTTCTCTCCGACTCCGACGCCATTTCCACTCTTATGAATACGTCCCATGAGCTTGAGATGAACTCCCTCCCCTCCTCCTCATCTTCCCCTCTTCCCCACCAGGCTTCTCTACAGCAGCCATCATGTCATATACGTCCATCTCCTTACACAGCCTGTGCTCTTGGTAATCCCCAGACTCCAGGTAGACAGAGATCTCTGACGGCCTGGCATTGCGACGCTACCAGCAAAATGACATCTGAGGCCCAGTCTATTGTCCTCTAGAGAGGTCAGCGGAAGCCACTGATGTATCTCCACAGACGTCTGTGTTTAAGTCATTAAATGGGACGTATGGCATGAAAACATGACCTCAAATACAGATTAGAGGGAATGTGCTGAATGAAGAGGGACGAAGGAGAGAAAAGAGGGGTGGGGATCTGCAGCACAGATGAAATACTGTAGATGAAGACACAACAAGAGGAACGCGTGGGAGGAAAAACACCTCAGCAGGAGGGAAAAAGGTTAATGGAACTCCTGCACCCCTTAACTCTAGTGGAGAGGACATAACATTGATGTACGTCCTCCAATAAAAACAGCCCCACCCTGCACAGGGGCAGCAGTAGCCATGTTACCCTTGGCTAAGAACCAGCAAACAGCAGCGGAGTATCTGACCAGTGGAGACTCTGACCTAACAGATTCCCCCGGTGCCATTCAGACCTCAGGCAGAGCAGATAATAGGCTCCGTTTTACTTCTCTGTGTACTGTAGCCACTGCCAGCCCAGAGGACCAGATCATGCACGTGTGCCCGCACGTGCATGCACACACACACACACACACTCACTCACACTCACTCACACACACACAGACAGACAGACTGACAATTGGTGCCGTTTCTGTTTCTGGCTACAAACCCTGAGGGGCAACTCCCACTCGTACTACCGGAGTCGTACAAAGTAAGCCAGCTCAGGTTTGCTTTCCAATTTGGTTTAATGGGACCACAGGACAAGTTTGGTGAGTCTGGACCAGGACTTTTGACAGTATAAGTGATGAATGCTTACTATTGCTAGTTGCTGATATAGTTGGTGTTGGAGTTCTGGAAGAATCTCCCCCCAAACTGAGCAAAATATCCCCTGCAAGGCTGCTAATGCTGCAAATACACCAGCAGCCAATTGCAGCATTGGAGAATAACCATCTACAGGAGTGGTTCCTGATCTGGTCCATGTGGTACCAGTACTACTGGCTTGCTTTCTGCCAGGTAGTTCATTATGGTTCACGTGTAGCTCCAAGTATGAATCTCCCCAATTACAGGCCACAGCAGATCATCATCTCCATCTCTTCCTGTCCTCTACATCATCCACTGTCACACCTCCATGTCCTCCCTCACCACATCATAAACCTCCTCTTTGGTCTTCCTCTTCTCCTCTAGCCTGGCAGCTCCATATTCACCATCCTTCTCCCAGTATACCAGCATCTCTCCTCCACACATGTCCAGACCATCTCAGTCTGGTCTCTCTGGCTTTGTCTCCTAACCCTCCACCCTGAGCTGTTCCTCAGATATATCCATTCCTAACCCTTCTTCTCCTGTGGATTTTAACTCTGGGCATCATGACCATCCAGTCAAATGGAGAGGCTCAGTCTTTTAGAAAACCACCACAAAGCAGAGATTTGAGAACGAGAGGTGAGAGAAAGTGATTTGAATGGAAGGGCAGAGAGAGAGAGGGAGAGGGCAGAGAGAGAGAGAGAGAGAGAGAGAGCCAGGGAGCTCACGAGTCAAATGGAGGACTGGGTGGGCAGAGGAGAGGAAGAGGAAAGGAAAATAGGCTAGACACCTTTTAAACGGAATAAAGCAATTCTGCAGTAGCGATGATGCAAAAGAAGGACAAGAGCCAAACCGGCTGCAGACATTCAAAGTTACACCTGCCCTCTTTCTGTCTTCCTCCATTTCTTCATAGGGTTCAGTTACCATCCGACTCAAGGCTGCAGATTGACATTCCGTGCGAGTACGGTGATTAGCACCGTGTTTGCGTGCTGCCAAGTATAGTTGGATTCATTCCTCACCCTAATGATTTATCAAGCTCCTAATAGATGGTGGTAATAACAGATCTGTCACTTATCTCTAAATGAAACAATATGCAAATTCTTCCACGTAAACCACTGCTTGATATGGTCGGCCCCCTCGAAAGGCAAGCACACAGCTCTCACACACGGTGCGTTCCCATAAAGCACTTGGACTGATTTCAACTCGGTGCTGATGGAGTAAAAAGTGCCGTTCAACAAGCCAACGAGAGCCATGGTGGGGAGGAACGGTCTAATAAAATCCACCTTGATGGCCCCGCAGTAACAGCCAGATGCAGATGTGTCAGGTTTTATAAGGGACCATCATTCCTTTATAGACCCACACTGGCTTTAACACGGTTGCATGAAAGGCTGCAAACCTTTTACCATAGAGAATTCCCCGGAGACTGGTCTTACACAAACCAAATGATTTTCCACGAAAGGAGAATAAAAGGTTAGGGAGAATTTCAGAGCTAGACAGAACAGCTGCCACACTCTTACAGAAGCCCGTCAAAGCAACACACAGACACAGGAATCCATGCATACATATGAAGCTAGCCAGCATGGTGGGGATACAGCCATGGCTGCTCTTCTCCTCTTCCCGCCTAACACGAGCATCACCTTAGTGATCAAATGAGCTCAGAGTTGGAACCTCCGAGGGGTATTTGTCCAGGCTGAGCTCAAGCAATGATGAAGGCTTTAAATGAATGAATGAATGAATGAATAGATAAAGGCTTGCTGTGCTGTCCCTCATTGTAATACCACTGTAGAGACACTAATCCGCCTCTCAATATGTACAAACAGGAAGGATCAACTAGGCCCGCTTCTTCCAAACCAAAAGGACGAGGCTCGAGATACACGTGGCGGGTTTGGTCTTAGGATAACCTGACACGTTACCCTCTTTGATCCAAAGAGAGCTTATTTTGGATGAGGCGGTTCAACTTGAGCAGACAATCTGGGCCATAGGCGGGCCTTCTGCATTGTGACCTCTCCCAGACTCCGTGTCCAACGTCCACGGTGGGGGATGTGGGCGCAGCCGTGGAGGTTTTCAACTCATCTCCAATGACGAGGACATTTGTGGACACGGCGACAGTTTCAGTGAAGTCAGAAAGGGAAGCTCTGAGGATTTTTTTTTATATCCATCCCACAAACTTTATCTTTATGACACGCTGGCAAACTATGCCAAAGGTCAAGTCCCTTCACGTGAGATCGACTTATCTTGTACTCGTAGAAGGCCTGCTCTGTCAAGGCTTGACCTTCTCAGATTCAAGAAATCATTGCAAATTGGACTTGTTGTGTCTAGATGTAGTAGGTAATGGTACAATACCCCAAGTGAGGGAGTTGGAGCACCTTGGTGGTCTCGTTCTCAAGTGAGGGGATGATGGGGCGCGAGACGGACCGGGGAATCGGAGCTGCTGGTGGGTACCCTCACTTTATCAACCCCGAGAGCTGAGCCAGAAGGCAAAGCTCTTGATCAGCCTTCATTCCTGCTCTCCATAAAGGTCATAAAGGTCGTGTCATGACCAAAGGAACAGCCGAAAGGGGCTTTCTCAGGAGGATGGCTGGTGTCTCCCTCAGGGTCAGGGTGAGAAGTTCAGTCATCCAGACATACTACCTCCACAACCGGACTCCGGATGAGCTGCTGATGGTGGCTGGATGGACGGATCATGTCCAGATATGGTTAACTGATGTATTAGGTGCTGAGGAGAGTCCTGGTTAATCAGCATACTCATGACTTTGTTCCCACCACCACTGGACAGGAGAAGATGATCTGATGCTCTTCCTCGCTGATCCCCTTTATGTCATTATAATTTTAGGAAAAAATGTTGTTCATCACATTTTGTCTTTGGCTTCAAAATGATCAAGAAGAAAGATTTCACCTCGGGTGACATGACTGAATCAGGACAGCCAAGGTGTTTGGAAAGAGAGCAGCTCACACATCATAACATGAACTCAGTGGAACAAAGTCTCACTCGTCCTCGTGAATAGAATCCACCATTCATCATCCTGCCAAATAGCAGCATCTAGGATGAGTCACAGGTGTCCATCAATAAAGCCGCCTGCCATCTGTTCAGAAGAAGGTCGTGACGGTGATGGACCTGTTCACAGTAAACCACGGGGTGCCGTGATGGGGTGAAGTATTTCTCATGCAACAGGAAGTGAAACATATTTCCCTCCATGGATAAGCATAGGGAGGATAAAAGTACGACTCGTACACACACCTACACAGGCACACGGTCGGAGGAGCACGCACATACCAAAATGTCAGAGTGCTTAGAAACAGAAACGCAAAAGCTAAAACCCACTGATCCTAACAGTATGAGCAGTGCAAAACACTCCAAGCTGGGAGAAAAGGTCAATATAGATTAGTAATATTATTGCCAAATAGTTCAAACTAAATGTCAGACCTTCATCATAGAGGATAGCAAGCCACTTCATTTGGTCGTTGTATTCTTACAGTGAAATGTGTCCTCTGCACCCATCCTACTGTACAGGGGAGGGGTTAGCTGTGTTCAAGTGAAGGATGATGGATAAATGACTACATAAATCCATCATCGACTGCTTATCTAGAGTTGGGTCACAATGGTACACGTTTCCACCAGGGGGCCTGAAACTTCCCTTTCTCTGGCCACATCCAACACCTGTGATTGGGGGGTCTTGAGGTGGTCCTAGACCAGTGTGGATATATAATCCCTCCACCTGGTCCTCAGTCTACCCCGTGGCCTCCTCCCAGCTGGACGTGTCTGGAACACCTCACTAGGGAGGAGACCAGGTGACCTCCTGACTAGATGCTGAACCTCCTCCACTGGCTCCTCTCTAGGTAGAGGAGCAGAGGCTCTACTCTGAGACCCTCATGATGACTGACCCTCTCCCCCTGCCCCTGAGGGAGACTCCAGACACCCTCCTGAGAAAACCCCTTTTGGCCGCTTGTATCCACGATCTCTCTCTCAGTCATGACCCGACCTTCACGGCCGTAGAAATGACGGTTAATTAATCAACAATGTAAATCCCCACAGTAAAGCACTGGGGCGACCTGCAGGTAACTTCCTGGGGAGGGCAGAGTACCAAAAGAGCAGAGATGTGTGTCAGCTCATGGTCCAAGGTGCTCCCCGTACTGATCAGCACCAGCCCGGCTGACATCATTAAACTATCCACAGTGGTTTGGAGGGTCACAAAGAGCTCAGCAAACCCAAACAAAAGATCTAATCTGTTTAATTATACTAAGCAAATAAGCCCCCCCCACATCCATCAAAACAAATCCAGAGCCAGCCTATGAATTGGAGCACCAGATGGTCGAGTGTTGTAAAGTTAGCAAGAAGCTCCGACGCTTCCGTTGAGTATGAACCCTCTTCACGTAGCCTGCTCTGAGAGGAGATAAGGGAAGGGCAGAGAGGGGAAAAGACACGAGAGGAGAGGAAAAAGAGAAAGGCTCCTATTAGGCTTTGATTTACAGCTCCAATTAAAGACTCATCTGATTCCTTGCAGAACAAGGGCTCTTACGCTGCTAGCGGTGGATTTTGGTCCCCAGTCAGGTCCTCTGATTCCTCCACAGTCCTGCTTACTGATGAAGGAACTGAAAACGTTCTCACAGCCAAGAGATGAGTGTTTGTGTGTGTATGTGTACCGATAATCAGAGCAGGCTCTGCACTGCAGCCCCAAGGTACCCCATCAATAGCACTCAGACACCGACACAGCCACAGTCACACACAGCAAGGCAACCGGCACCTTAAATATTTATCTCCTCTGTGCTGCTCCCACACCACTGAGGGCTAGAGTCCTTTACCTCAGACTCACAGGAGCTCGGGCATAGGCACACGTGCCCACGTGCATTCTGTAATGTGGGTGAGAGAAGGATGGCGAGGGAGAGCGAGTGGGGGACAGAGGGTGTGAGGGAGGGGAGAGGAGAGGGGGGCTGCTGCAGACCAGGGGAGCAGCTGTGAGTGTGAAGAAAGTCTCGGTTTGACTAAGTTTTCTTTTTCAGCCTCATCCGCTCATGACTTATATTCCTACAACCTCTGAGCCATGCATGCAGGCATGCTCACAGTTTATGGGCTAGCTTTATATTTCACTGGATGCCTCACTTGGCTGGAGGCCAGTCTTTTTTCTCTCCATGTGCAGCTTAATCCAAGCCTGTGGCACTGCGGCGCGACTCTATCCACGTCTCTCTCGGCATGACTCTCTGCTCTTTTTTTTGTGTGTTCAACGCGGCCGTTATGACGAGAGGTCCGTTTCTCCGCCGTGGGGACTAATCTCGATTTGTAAAACAGGATTAAGGCCGGATGCCCTTCCTGATAAGCCGCAGTGGGTCCGAACCCGCAACATCTGGCACTTGAGTCCCGGAAGCTCGGAATCTACCGCTGAGCTAGCGCGGCCGACCCTCACTGGGGCTCTCATTATGATGGATATGATGAAATCAGAACACATAGTAAATGCATGCCGCCTGCAAATACACAGAGCCTAAAGAAAACAAACACGGCGTACGCTGTGATGTCTCTGCGCTCTTAACAAGAAAATGATCAAATCTTGCCGAGTCCGTGCATACGCACATCGTAATTACAGCTTAAAAAATAACAGGAGAGCGGCAGCTTCCTTTCTTCGCCCTCCCCTCCTCTCCCAGAGTTCACATTATTAGTCTGCTTCACACGGCCTCTCACTCATCCCCTCCATTTGTCCCACCAGTCGTCCCACGCTCAGCCAGAGTTTCGTCACCAGCACGCCACACATCACCATTATAGATGGTAATGACAGCCTTCAGTTGTTTCTGCTCCAAATCATTAAAGTGTGATAAAAGTGCTTTATTTAACATGTGGGGGTGGGGGTGGGGCTTTTAGATGCTTTGAAAATATGATTTTAATACGTCACCAAATGACAGTGTAAATAATTTAGAAAATATGAAATCTGATGAATGCAGCCCTAACGGACAGTCCTCTCTGTGGGTCCTGATCTCGCTCTCCCAGCCCGTTAAACATCACTCGCATATACCAGAGAGGCTAATTGGGCTCAGGTTTGTCATTTTGAACAGCTGGACGGCTCCTGGCTCCGTCTCGCCTACTGCCCGCTAACAGTCAGTCCCCACACCACCAGCCTTTCTCATTAATTAAGTGCATCGCAACAAGAGATTTCACAACTGCTCCGTCGCTCTGGCATCAACGTGCTCATGCCAGACGGCCAAGGCGAGGCTTAAACATCCCTTGACATCCCCTGAAATAAGCTGTTGACTTGCCGACACGTCCCTGACACGGGGGGCTCGAGGGCCACAGGAGCTCCTACCAATCCAACGCGACGCTAATCAAATCAGCGCCAGTGATGTGCAGCCAGACTCCATTTGTTGTGATGATTTGGAGGAAACCATGGATGGTTTATTTTAAGAGGAGAACTGGCACAGGGTAAAAAGTAAAGGGGCTGTGGTAGCTCAACTGGGAACTGACAAGCCAGAGGTTGCAGGTCCGAACCAATCACGGAGTGTCAGGCCTTAATCCCCCCATGCCTGCCCTGAGATGGATTGGTGACCTGTTCAAGGTACATCCCTGCTGTCCACACAACCAGTGCTAGGATAGGCTCCAGCAGCCCATGACCTTAATTAAGATTAGTGGTTCAGGGTGAGATGAGAAATAAGGCCCGTTGGTCCGGTGAGATTTGTTCTTGACATACATCATCCGTTTCCCCATCTCAGTTTTTGGTTTCGGCCGTCGTTGGTGACTGAAGGCATCTATTCTTGAAGCAGTCCAGCTCCTCTTAAAGCCTGCTTAGTGATATTTAATGCTGGATGACCACCAAAGTTTCCTTTAGCTGAATGTGGAGATTTCTGAGCTTCTTTTCCTTGATCTTCGTAGTTCTCCAGGTCTATTACAGGACTAAGCTTGGCAGCCAGAGAGTAAGTGGGAAACTGGCTGAAACAGTCGGCGTGTTGCTCCGTGCTGACCTGGGTTTGAAGGACCGAGTAAAGAGGGGGGGGGTTCAACCTGGTTGCATTTGGCTCGAGATGTTTCTGAGAAAAAGTGCTTCTCGGTGAAAGATCAGGAAAGAGACGCTAATGCCGCGCACTGCTCCTATACGATAGGATGGATTAAATGAGGGGAACAAAGTTCAATGTCAAATTAATAAAACCCCCAAATTGGCAGAGATCGGCATGTTTATTTGTGAGATTTTTTTACTCCTCAGTCACAAACCAGATCCTTAATGAAATCACTGCAACGCTTATTTCAGCCCTGACGCAAGAAGAAGTCATTTGCGTGCATCTGTTGCCGCCGTTACGTGTGAAACCTGTCGCTCGGTGAAGAGAAGGGTTGTTTTCTCAAAGACTCGTGATATGTCGGCTCGCCCAGCCACTCAGCAGGCTGGTAGCTATCTGCTGATGAGCAGAGATGGCTGAAACACACGTCGGGTTTTCTCGCACGGACCCCGTGAAACGAGCTGCTAATAAGAGAGGTCTGTTTCACGTGTCATGATTGGCCCCCATGTTTTGGGGGTGGACACAGACTCAGTTGGCGCTTCGAGGGAATCAAAGGCAGATACTGTGCCTGATGCCCCATGGAGGGTTCGAACCCGCGGCCTCTAGCTTGTCAGCTTCTGAAGCGTGCTCTAGCACAGAGCTATGTGGTCCCTCATTTGCCTACAATGGTTATTGATTTTGAATTCACAGTTCACACAAAAGTGAGTGATGAGGGTATCAGTCAATATGGCGTTTGCTCATAGTTTTCTAGGAAACTAGGCACAACAGGTGAGACGGCTTCAGCATAGAGCTGTCAGAGTTCAGTCTGTAGCCAGGGATGACCTTTAAATCCCAGCCTCACCTTGACGTCCTCTGTATGTGTGAGTGATACCAAACAGTTTGAATAGAGCCAGGGGATCAAAGACCATCTGTGTTAGGTACAGATTAACCGAACGGCCCGTCTGTCTGTCTGTCTGTCTGTCTCTCTCTCTCTGTTACTGTCTTTCTCTCCAACAAGGGACTCGAAGGTCAGCCAGAAACAGGATGCACAGACAGCTGTTACCAGGACAAGAGTCTGGTCTTTGACTAGGGGAGGGGTCTATGGCACACAGTCTAGAGAGCTGATGCACGGGCAGGGTCTGCAGAGCTGTGTGGGGACAGAATAGAATAGCTTGTTTTTATTTTCCACATGACTAAGCCTGAGGGAATTGCTTCTCTGCATTTAACCCATCCTATTATATAGGAGCAGTGATTTCAGCTGTCACATGCCGCTCAGGCAGCGGTTGGGGGTTCAGTGTCTTCCTCAAGGACACCTCGATATGCTTCCTGCAGGACCGTGGATCGAACCTTCAACCTTGCGTTTGCCACACAACTCCTCTACCCACTGAGCTATGCCCCCCCCCTTAACCTCCTCCAAATACTACACGACCACCCTACCTCCCAGGCCATGCTGCCCCCTAAAGCACTTACAAGTACGCTATAACTATTACCACCGCTGTTAACGAGGCCAGGGGTCAGCTGACATTAAAAAAGGATGGACACCAGGTTCAGAATGAACAGTTGGAGACAGCAACTCACTGCACTCTGAACGCCAGAGAGATGCACAAAAGGGCCAAGTCGTGATGCCGAACTGCAGCTGGATCCAGCAGCAGCGAGAAGCAAGCCATGATGATGCTGGGATGTAACGTCCATTATGAAACGTTCTGCTCTAGGTAGATGGACAAGAGGGGTCGCGAGAGGTCAGGATGAATGACAAGAGACAGCAACACCGAGGTTAAGAGAAGCATAAATACAACCATATTTTACCAGAGAGAGAGAGAGAGAGAGAGGAGGTCTGCTGATTTAAATGGATTAAAGCACAGACATGCTGAAAAACAACCACAAATCCAAGGCAAAAATACAAGAAAAACTGGCTTTGACGAGATGATAGATAAGATAGAGACGGATGGATGGGTGGATACATAGAGAGGTCTGTTTTGTGTGTCACTATTAGACCCCACAATGCGGAGGTGGGGACAGGCCAAGATGATGCTTGGGGGAGTAAGGTCAGATGCCCCTCCTGACACCCTCGGGTGAGCTTGAGGCTGCATCATCTGGCTCCTCAGTTCCCATAGCATACGTTCTACCACTGAGCCCCTACATAGACTGACATACTGTATTCTCCGAGGTTTCCAGGAACTACATGTTTGCTCCTTTGCCCACAGATCCTACCCCGACATGACAAGTACTAGAGTTTCAGGCAAAACAAATAATAGACAACATACGTGGGGAACAAGGACAGTTGCAAAAGAGTGCAACGGGTCGGATCTGGCGTATCTACTCCCTCATCTCTCCGTGCCCCTCTTCTCCTGGGCCCATCCATCACCCTCACTCGCTCTCCTAACTCAGTACAGACACGAGAGAACAGCGCTGAGAGACGCAGTAACAGAAAACCTTGTGAATTATTGAAGCAGATATAAGGCATCAAGTGCACCACACACACACACACACACACACACAAGGCAAGTCTGCCCTTTCCCTATGGGAAAAGCACGATAATGGCCAATTCAATTTGACATGGTTCTAGACCCCCAGAAACATCACATGGGAGAAATCGGAGCAGTGAGCATTTTGCTGAAAGGCACGGGGCGAGGGGGTTTCGTAACCCGACCCTGGCTTCATTCAACATCAATAACAACAAACATCCAGTGATGGTGGAACCATCTGAGGTATGCACCGCCACCGCTATGGAGGAGATGAGGGGGAAAGGCTTCCCCTGAGGTGACGAGCTGCAGGAGCGCTCCTCTGCATTTGGCTCTACGTACGGTTCACAGGACCGCGTTGAACGGCTTGTGTGCCACTCACCTACCGCATATCGAAGTATAGGATTAAGAAATTCACTGTGAATTAGCAATTATTATTAATTAATTTTAATTCACACAGTTCACATAGAATTGTTGTGTTTAGGGAATGAGAAATATATCTGGAGCTACTGTATCTTAGGGCCTTTGGGGACGGCGGTAGCTCAGAGGCTGCAGGTTCGAGGCCAACGCAGGGTATCAGGAAGGTCATCTGGCCTTAATGCATCGAGCTCCATCTAAGTCCGTGTCCAGCCAGCAGAACGGGGGGACTCAAGTGTCACACAAAACAGACCCCTAACCTCATCGGAGTCTCATGTGTTGATCTTAACTGGGATTCGGGGGGGATCCGCGGAGGATTCAGATCCTGAGATTCGATAGCGGCTGCTGTAAAGAGTTAAGAGGGCAGCATCACACATCTCTCTTCCTCCACAGCCTGACAGCCTAAAATCATGTCACCTGCTTCAACTCCAAAAGTTGCATTAACTGCCATCCATCTCACACTTAACCCCATCACTAAAGTGTCATGTTACACCAGGCAGGGGATCACGTGACGCCACCCACCAGCGGATGCTAAATTTACAGCGTTCGCATTCGTGGCCTTCATTTCCTGCGGAGTGGGTGGTGTTGACATTTCCACAGGTAATGTGGCTGATGAAGGCAGGAGGAGCGCACACACGCACAAAGGCAAACACACCAGTGGGGGATGAGGTCTGTGTGCAGAGAGTTGGAACTAATCTGCACACAACTGACAGAACACAATGATGTGTTTACGTTACCCCTCATCATGAAGTAATCATTGAATTATAGCTTTGTGACATGGGCCCCAATTATAATTACATTTATATCTGCATGGTGATCGATCGCCCCCCT
>OMLC01005111.1:6436-21691 GCA_900302585.1 Regalecus glesne | reverse complement strand
CAATGAGCCTGTCACCATTCATCTGAGCGGTGTAGATGTATCTGGGGAATTGAATCTTGAGTATCCCACCATCCATGGTGACAATGGTCTAGAATAATGAAAAGTTAACATGTGTTATGGTCAGCTTTAAAATTCACAAAAGTTTGTGCTAATATGGAACTGAATGATGTGTACAAGACATCATTTGGACTCATGGATTCATTTTTATGAATCGCTTTTCTCATTTAGCGACAACCCACAGCACTTTACAATACCTCACATTCATACACTGATGGTTGAGGCTGCCATGTAAATCCACAACCTGCTCATCAGGAGCAGTTAGGTATTCAATGTCCTGCTCAGTGACACTTTGACACACCCTCTGGAGGAGTCAAGGATCAAACCAGAAACCTTCCAATTTTTGGAAGACCCACTCTACCTCCTGAGTCTACTTCTTATCTTAGAGACCTGAAATTCTACAAAATGATCAAAACAAGAACTCACTCTGAAGGTTTCACCACTCCAGTCCTCCAGCTCACATTCCTTTCCAACTGTAAATTGAGTGATCCACAATTTTTCTGGAAGAATTCTGGTCAGCCTGAAGTAATCATCCTTCTGGTAGACGTCTGTCGCAACCATCAGGCCACGTCGCTTCTCAAGTAGGTCCTCAGGGACACCTGTAGGGTGATTGAAAGAGTAAGCATCACAATTTTACAACCGATGTACAATATTTCAAGAGTAAACTGATTTAACTGATTGATGACACGTCTCATACCGAGAGCCCTTGCGAACTCATCATAGTTCTCCCTGCTCTCCTGCTCATATCGCCCTGCAAAAGACATGGTGAATCAGAGATCTGGGGACCAACTGCTGTAATGATTAGAAGGGAGGGAAACTGCTTTATATGATGAGCCTGGGTCTTGTTATGCTCACCATGTGCAAATTTTAAGAAAATGCATGCCGTTCCTCCTTTAAACATTTTAAACAAATCAATTCAAATCCACAAATTATGGCCTGCAGTCATTCAGAACAGGGATTAGTTCAGAAGCTTTGCAAAGTAATATGCATGTTCATTACAGGATGCATTCATTTGCATGACATCGTTCCTAGTGCCCTACCATTAATCTAGGAATTGGATGGAGATTGACCCCAGAGAGATTAATTTTAGCAACATAACCTCTGGACTGGTAATTATAGATGGACTTTATTCAGAATGTCTTTAGTTAATAGGGCAGTCTTTAACATTTAAGGCTAACCTTGGCTGTGAAATATGTTGATGTCATGAAAAAAATGACCCAGAGGTGGCATGTATAAAGACAACAGGATAGGGCCCAGGACAGAGCCTTGGGGGACTCCAAAAAGTAGGTGAGTTGACAAGGAACCATGTTTGTTCATACAGAAAAGGTATATTAGTTGCATAGATGTGAAACCAATTTAATGCTTGACCAGAATGCTAATGCTGGAAAAGACATGCTCAAGCAGAGATCTGGGGACCAACAGCTGTAAGGACTAGAATGTGGGTAGACTGCTTTACATGATGTGCTCTACTTGTCATGTTCTCTATGTGCAAATTTAAGAAAATACCTGTCCTTACACTTTATACGTTTTGATCAAATCTGTTCAAATTTTCAAATTATAGCCCTCCAGTCATTCATAAGCAATATTTAGTTACGAAGAGGTGCAAAGTAATAAGCATATTCATTGTAGGATGCATGCAGCGTGCATTTTGCATGCACTTGTTCCTGGACCCCTATAAAAATCTGCCAGGCAGGCACCGGAGAGGATGATGTTAACATCTTTAAGCCACATGGGGCCCACTACAACTCTAGCAAGGCTAAATTGATATTCTACGACTTCTCTGGTGTTTCTTAAATCCTCCAGTCCCCCGACTCTGGAATGAGATCACAGCAGTCCAGCACAAAGAACCAACAATAAAATCTTTATTTTTTGGGGGGTGGTGTAAAAACCCGTCCGTCTCCCCTGGTGTGGTGAAAGACCATGAAAGTCTAGGAATGAGCACCCTGGTGGCCTCAGTTATGGATTAATGGACTTACAAGCCACAGTTAAGATCCCCAAATGATACCAGAAGCCACTGCAGGACCTCTGGTCTGACACACTGAAGAGTGTCACAAGGAAATGGTAAAGGAAACCCCAGGGTACTGGGCTGTCTCCGTTTATTTTAGTCATTGGGGTTTCAAGATTGCCATGACAAAAAACCCTCTGGTCGTCATGCAGTGGCACAATCTCACCGCTCGGTGTCGCTACTTGAGCTGTTAAACGTGTACAGTACTGAGGCCGCCTTATAGCGCCTCCTGCCTGTTGAGGACAGGAGATTTTGAATTGCATAGTTAAGGAGCAACAGAATAGTTTTCATTTTATTTTTTAGCTTCATATATATATGTTAATTAAAACAATTGCTAAAGAAATACAAAGATGTCTCTTTGGGCTCTTCTTGGTATTATTCTGTCTTAACGTATGTCAGAAAAAGGGACATGTCAACCAAGAACAGTATTGTTTGAATGGAACTACTTTCACTTATACATGGAATAACCATCTTTGATAAAGCAGCTAACTTTGAGTAAAGAGATCAGCCCTCAGAATCCAACTCAGCCAGGCAGTTTTTAGGTCTATGGTCTCTCAGACCTGCTGGTCCTCCATCAACTTTGATGAAGAACAACAATGTAAAGCTCTCCTTGTATACAGACAGCCCACCCCCCCAAAAACAGATAATGGTATAGTATAAAGCCCCGAATGAATGCTCCTCTCCACCCCTCAGCCTCCTTCTCAACTCTCAGCCCTCCCTGCAGAAAAATTAAATGGAAGCCAGCAGCACCCTGCCTCTTAGCTCCACAAACAAAGACTGCAGGGAGAATGTGAGAGTGATCCATTATCAAACTGACGGCCCTCAGTTCTGCCCTGCTCCCTCCCCTCCAAACTCCTGCTCCCCTTTAGAGATGGGCAGCGTGACACCAAATATCCATGTCTAGACCTCGACTAAACCGAGCCTCCAACAAAATCAAGTTTTCAACAAGTGTACAGGGAAAAAGAACAACTTGAAAATAGCCCAAACAGCGAAAATGACATGGGGAGAGGGGGTTTCTATGTGAGCTCCGCTGAAATACTGATGGCTGGCCTACATGAGACATGACAATTATGAAACTGTTGTGTCGAAATGATTTTACAGGCGTGTTTAGTGAGCATTTGCACATGGTTAGACTACGGAGCTATTTCGGGAAGATAAACTGTCAGGAAAACATCCAGTCCTACATCCAAGTTCACAGTTATGAAGTCAAATGGATGTTCTACACTTCTCATTGCTCTCCAGTGTAGAGCCGTGGGTCAAAACCCTGTGAGGATCCAGCTAGCCTGTAGACATGGTATAAAGGATCAAAGTGTGCTGTCCAGTGAGATATCACTGTAACAGTTTGTGCATGTAGGAGTGGTCATGAATAGAGCTCTATATATCAAAATATCATTAAACACATAATGCTCTTACTGTGCTACAAGGGTGGAGTTGGAGGGCAGAAGAGAGGGTGAACTTGTCTCCCCCGCAGATGTTGGATAATAGCTGTGTGTACTGCCAGTCACTTGCACATTTTACAAGCCCATCCTATCCGTCCATCCACTGTCGACTGCTTATCCGAAGTTGGGTCGCGAGGCCGTGCTGGAGCCTATTCCAGCGCTCACTGGGCGAAAGGCTGAGGGAACACCCTGGACAGGTCCACCACTCTTATCTCGGGGACTCTTAAGTTATGAATGTGAAAATGAGGGAAAGAAGTTTAAGAGAGCAACATGAAACCCAACTGAAAAGCGGTTCAGAGCCCAGTGCTCTCATTTGAGAGTGACTGGCTCCGTTGTTGTGTGGACAGCATGTGGTCACGGCTGGAGGAACCTGTGGAATTCCTGCAGGGCTTATCTATGGAGCTGCTTCGCTGCCTCCCCACTGAACAGACTGGATCAATGCAGTGGAACCCATCATTTCCTGAGTGCTTCAGGCGCTTCATTCATGCGTCTGTATAAGAACACACCACAAACCCCGAGATAATCTGTTTGCTTGCGTTTTTATTTTCCATGGTTTCCATGATTAAAAAAAATCCCTTTATTGTTCAGTGTCACAAAAACCGAGTCTACAATTTTAAAAAAAAATATACAAAAATAGAAATTGGAAGTTTGCTGTGTGGTTGCCTTAGCTGTTGTGTTAAGACGTTTTCTGGTGAGCAATATTGTCCACGCGAAGGAAAATCCACAGGATGACTCTAGCTGAACACATGTTCAATAGATCTACTGCTTCATGGAAGGGCTGCAATATGCAACATAGTCACTGAGACCAGAGCCCAGTGCCCTCCGCGGGAATTCATGCTACAGCAAATCAAACCAAGACAGTTTATCGAAAATAAGTTACAAAAGATGAGTCAGTGGTGTACAAAGACAGTGATGGCTGTGAGAAGTCATATAAACAAATAGGAAAACAACATATTGCACCATTGAGAAGTTGCTCTGATGAGTATTGAGGGGAGAGCAAGTTGAACTCGAGAGGAAAAAAAACTAAATCTAAAAATCTAAACACAAATAGGCTTCAACTAAGAAACACACTCAAAAATGGGGAATGTACGGAGGAAAATGTACAAAAGTGATCAGCAAAGGGAAAAAGATAACCTCATAGTGTCTTAAATTATAGAATTAAAGGACAAAGAAACGTCTCTTACAGTGGTAGATAAACACACAGAGGTCAGGCTGGAAGAGATTTGGTGATTCATGAGTGAGTAGATAAGGCCCGAGAGGCCACATTAGTCAGAGTGTTAAATATAAATGGTTACAGCAGGATTCATACAGTGTGTTAACTGGCAAACGTCGTCTTGGACTCAGTCACTTCATAGTTCACAGCACAGCTCGAGCCTGGCGAATGCTGAGGACAAGGCACTAACATGGCAGGATGTCCACAGCAACCTCATCTGTTCTGGGGATAAAGCTGAAACAATCAAATTTCCTGCAGATCACAGTCCGGGTAAGAAGTGGTACCATGTAATCAGTGAAACTATGACTGTTGTTTTTTTTTCCATCGTCGCCACTGTGAGCCGCCATCGGCGTGTTTCCAGTCAGGGATAACTCACACCCTGGGCAGTACACTTCACTGTGATTCTTACTCTTGGCCATGATAACCAGTGGCCACCCCTCGTAACCGGCACTGGGAATCTGGATGTGTTTACACTCTAACAGGAAGTGGAAGACTGGGAATTGCAGCTTTAGAAATCTGGGAAGCAATTACTGAAGACTGGCTGCAGATGTCGGAGTATTTCACAAGGTTGTTCCAACAGGATGCAAATATAGACTATTCATTTAAAGGAAGAAGAAAAAATTAAGACTCGCCCAGCAGTCAGTCGTTGACTTCTAAGCAGTATATGGTCCTCTTGTTGAGCTGGGGATATAGGAAAACCACATGGGTGCCATGTTACTATCAATTTAAAGCATACATAGGAGAGCTGGGTTGTTTCATTTCAGCCTTAAAACCTGAGGATGAGTATACAGTTGCTATACAATGTTAAAAGGGAAAACTATTAGTTTCATGTGTTCCTACACTGGTATAAAAACTACACTATATAACCAAAAAAAGGAATACATAAACCAGGAAGGAGGAAAAGTGTGGCATCATAAATAAAAGCTAGGTTATGGTTCAATGGCATCATATTCAAGTAATCTTGTAAAAGTCCCTGATACTTTGTGGTTCATGTAAACATTTGAGTCATCAACACAGATCCAGAACCAAACAGTTCACAAGAAGGCAGCAGCAATTCATATGTACACTACGCAACCAAAGACTTCTTCACCGCTGGTGTCTGATCACGACCTGTCATATCAGTTCATTTTAAAAGAGGTGTTTTAGGAGAAAAAAAAAGCTTTTGTTTGATAAGAGCCTTTGGTCGAGGGCGCTGAATACTCACTCGAAGGGAGCACTACAGGGCTCCACCCACAAGGCTGTACTTTGGAAACGGGGGAGAAAAATGGAGGGAATAGGGAAAGGGAAGGAGGGTAGAGGAAAAGAAAAAAAAACAGAGCCAAAACATGGCAGGTATTCCAGAACTGTGGATTTCTCCTGCTGTGCACAGAACAATGAATTCTTTGCCCCCCTCTGAGGGCTTATGTGGTGAAGGAATTCCCACAGAGCCCCTGCAGTTGTAACAAAGGCAAGAGGCATTAGATCCATGTTTGCTGACATGAAGGTGGCATAACTTCTTATCCACTAGCATTTAAGTGACACAGCCTTGTCTTTCCCTTGCATGTCAGCCACAAACCTCCATTCCAGCTTTTGCCCATTTCAAGGGGAGACCCAAGAAATCTGACTGGCCCTTTTCCCCTCCCCGTATGTGTTCATATTTTTGGATTACAGTGAGAGATGTAAAGCAGCATGATGTCTCAAGATACTTCTATAGTCTATGTACTCATCTGCCTGATTCAGTTATCACATGGCTGAGAAGAGGCACAGATGGAGTTGGGGTGCTGGATGCAGGCTGTGCTGCTTTCATTTCATTCACAGTGATAACAGTTTATTCACCCAATCATATAAACCAGCTAACAAGATAACAAGAGCATCTTATCAGCACACAAATGTTCTGCCCTTGGTGTTTTGATTAAAACACAGTGTTTTCATCAGCCAGTGGCGCCTTTGTCACGTCAGTGTGATGACTTCCACTGGGTCTATGTTGGCTTTGGACCTCTGCTTCCGCTTGAGGTGTCTTTTTGAGAGGGTGGGGGAGGTTGAGCATGTCACAGGTGGCATGGCGCTGACGGAGAGAGAGGGGAGGTCTGTGACGGTTCTGAGGGCTGGAGGAAGACGGGAATGAAGAATAGCAGTGCACTCCCGCTGGGGTTTTTCCTCCCTCTCCATTTCCTGGCGTCACCTGTCAAAGCAGCCAGCTGCAAAAGTGTGGTGGGCCCCCAGGTAGCCCCCGCTGTAGGCCATACTTAGGCAGTGGCGGGGCTCAGCAGCCAGGGCCATCTGTACAGAAATGGGGCCCTGGAGTGGTAGCGCTCTGGCTGCAGGTTGGAGACCAGAGGTCAAGGTTGGGTAGGATGGGAACGCCCCCCCTGGGGTCAAGGAGGAAGCTCCAGTTAGCAAACCCATTCTGTGACTCTGGATGAAGTCCTGGGACACATTCACCACAGGCCCCAAAGCCTGAGAGTCAGCTATCACTTGTAGCTGAGACAAGGAGGGGGAATGCTGAGATAGATGAGGGAAGGCGTCTGTCTGGAAGAGCAGCTGCTGCGGGGTAGAGGTGGAAGAGGAGGAGGATGGTCTCTGGATGGCTGAAACTGGGGAGAGGTGACTGGGCTGGGGCTGAGACTGGAGAGAGGAGGACCGGTGTGGAGGGGTGGATTTGGTTTTGTTGGCCTCCTTAACATCGTTGTCATGTGCACTGTGGAAAGCAGAGACAGAGGATTGCTGCCATTATAACATGGAAAAAACAGGCACTAATGCATGCCAGTCCAATGACAGACACAAAGAAGCGTGTGTTTACATGCAAGTACACCACAGTGAAGTTTACTAATGAAGTAACCCAAACAGTTTATTTACATACTGAGACTGCAACACAGATGGGCTATACCAGCCTCTTCAACTCCCACGCATATCATATGAACACATGCATACTATCAAACTTACGTGTGCCCGCGCACACACACGAACGCACGTCCGCTGATGTGATGATCGAGACGTGTCACTCGGTAACAATTCTTGAATTACTCACCACATAATGCAGGGCTTAAGATAAATATATCAACAGCTTGCTTAGTGGCATTTCAGTGTGGCACTTCAATATTCTAACCTAACAGGTTTATGCACTAGCATGCCTGTCTGTCATGTTAAACTCTGAATATCCTATACGCTACACCTGTGTGTGTGTGTGTGTGTGTGTGTGTGTCTTACAGCAGCATGAGTTCAATGCATTGGGTCAGGTGATCCCAGGTGTAGCCTGTTAGTAGGTGGAGAGCCGTGGTCCAGCTAGGTGAAATCTGGAGGCAAATGCGAGATGCAGCCACGCATGCTGCAGCAACCTGAGATGGCCGGAAACTTAGGAAGGCATGATCTGGAAAAACACATAGGCAGATGAGGGCCGTTTCAAAAACATGCTACAAAGAATTATCAATTTCCTTATTTATTTGCAGCAAAACAGAGATATGGACCCTTTAATTTCCTGCTATCGCTACCCACCTTGAAGGGAGACCTCCAGAAAATAGTGGGTGTACTTGTCCATGAAAGCCTTGGTCTTTGAGAGGGATGAAAGGGGCCAGCCATTGTAGAGATCGCCCTCCTGCACTGAGGCATGGAGGTAGTAGTCAATAAAGTGGGCTGGCGTGGGCATGCACAGATTCCAGCCAAAGGTCTCCAGCAACAGTAGCTCCATCTTGATCAGATCCTTCTTGTTGAGTACCAAGTTCAGGCTGCACATGAAGCCCAGTGAGTTGAGTTGTTCTAGTTTGGGCACTCGATCCTCCTTTTCCTCAAACTTACCTTGAGGAACAGAAAGAGAGATAAGGAGGTTAAGGCTACAATCCTGTAGAGATTCCTTTAATTAACTGTATATCAAAGACTAGCTGATCTATGAATATCCAAATCACGAAAGTTATTGGGCTTGCATAATTCAACCTTTACTCTTGGTTGTGACATTCTCAGGAAAAACCTTCTGCCATCTGGGTTTTACACTATCACCACAAGCAGCAAGACACAAAGAATGCAAGTGAGAAACAAAGTTGAAGATACGGCACACCAGGTTCTTACAAGGCCTTCACCAACAGATACCACAGCATCAAAAGCTAAAACTCAAATTCAACCCATATTTCCTTGGTTTGGTGGTGAGGAAGACACCGTCACAGAGACACTGACAACTCTGTTTCATTTTGAATGGATCTGTAGGATCCGCAAGGCTCCGACACCTCTGCAGGTAAAACACATCCCCACCGTATATTTCAAAGGAAAAAAAATAAAAATAAGAAATAGACAATCTTTAGGATGGCAGCTTTAGTAGGAACTGAAGATAACTTGCAGCATCGCATTCTAACCCTCCAGCTAGACACTCAGCAGAAGTAATACCAACTCCTGCAACAGGACTGTACAGACTCCTACAGAAGGAATTGATGGATTGAAATAATCAATAAATCAGAGTGTTGGATTGATTATGAGGATTAAATGCAACTAAAGGTCTATGGAAGATCAAACTTTAGTAAGAAATAAAATACCCAAAGCCTCCCTTTCATAACCTGACTAGCAACTAACTTTTGACACTGGCATAATAGGAGCTGTGTGTGGATACATGGTAGGAATATTCCAATGTGCCTGTGTATAGGATAAAGATAAATACTTCTATAGGGACAGGACATTTTAATGAACATTTAGAAATGCAAATATGCCAGATTTAGCCACCAGGCTAATTTTATCTGTTGTCCCAAGCAGTTAATACGTTCACTGTCTTGCTCAAGGACACTTCAACATAGTTTTGAAAAGAACCAGTAATCAAACCACCAATCTTCCCATTACCTATTATACCCCCTGTATATCTATAAAAAAATGTTGTCTCAAGTTTGTAGTTTAAGGTTATAATTTGAATTTACTCCTACCATCAGAATTTGGATAAGACTGCTGCTAAAATGCTTCTGAGAATCCCAGTCAAACACAATGTAGTGACTAAACCCGTTAGAAAAGCACAGGAGGTTGTTTTTTCTTCCACTGAATGTTGAATCTGTATGCAAGAGAATAAATCTATTTTAAGAACATCCCGAAAGGAAATTCTTCCTGGTGCAGACATAGCAGAGACATCCTTAAATCCATCCATTACAGAACTGTACATACAGCACAGCTTAGCATGACTAAAATATCATTGCAAAGCTCAGAAGTTATATTATTAATAAATCAGAACATGTTTGTTTGGGAGCCAGGCCAGGCATAAAATGAAAACATGAGGAACCTCACAAAAAAAAGTTGAATCAGTTCATTTGGATACAGCCAGGAAGACATCCAAACAGAGCGCCAGCTGATTGAAGAGAGAAGGACAACAGCTGCCTAAGTGTAAACCCAGTGCTAAGTCCATATGTAGCGGAAGTTTCGGAACAGTTGAGATGCATATTTTCCAAACTGCGTCTCAGTTGCTTTCAACCCCCAAAACACACTGCACCATAAATAGGTCCACCCCAAGGATCAAGTCCCTCGGCACAAACAGAGGAATACTCTGTATGCTGTTAAGTTCCAGGGGGAATGCACTGACTTACTTGTACATTAGGGAAACCAGACGGATGCTGGCCAAGAGGATGGCACAACACTGAAGAACCAACACATTAGGCCAGTACTCTGCAGTCTACACCCATCTACAGGCCTGTGGCCACTTGTTCAAGGATGAGAATGTTCACATCCTTGATAGGGCGGAACACTGGTTTGAATTGTGAGTCCAAGAGTCCATCGATGTTAAGGGCCGACGACTGTTGCTAAAATGAACGGGGGCCTAAGAGTATATCTGTAGTCATATTACAATGCTGTGATTACAAATATTCCCCAACCCTCTGTGAATAGTAAATTTTATCACTGAACCGCCAGTAAATGGCCAATTTGGATATGAAACCACCATCAGTTTGGGTTGCTATGCAGCTGTATGGTTTATGAAGGTGGGATAACAGCAGTCAGCTTGGACAGAAGATGTAACCTGTATGGGTGATGAAATGTTTCTTTTAATAAAGGTTGTACCCAGATGGACTGATTCACCTCTTTGTGCGAGTTCCTTACCTGCATTATTAAGCATGCATGAAGACATAAAGCCAACTTGCTTTGGAGAGCTGTGAATGTGCAATAAATGCAGAATGATAAAATTCCATTTTCCATTTCACTTGCTTTTATGTCATTCTATTCTTTTGTTTTTTAACTTTGATTATTGGATTTTCCACATAGTTTTTTTAACAAAACAATTGCATTTGAGAATTATGTAATAATATACAACATCCACATCAAAGACAATGGCATCCTATGTTAACCTGTTACCGGGACATTATTTATAGTGACAGCTTACTTTCAATATCCTTATTATTATTCTCTTGGATAACTAACATCCTTGACAAGAATCAGTAGACCATCTTTGGGCTCATGGTGATGGACATTGCCTGCGTCCTACCTCCAGACTACACCAGCTACAAGGGCGAGTTTGCTTTCCTAAATGGCATGGTCATTAGGATGAGATGATATCAGTATGACATAGTATTGGTATGACACAGGCAGAATTAATGGAGCAATCCTCAAGGATGAGGGCCTCTGCTGCACAGGCTCTCTCTTCAAAGGCTCACTGAGCCAGCTGAATGATAATGGTGGACTGTCCTGATGATTAAATGAAAATTTCTTGCTAAGACCACTTTAGAACCACATCTCTAAAGATGGGATAGTGTTCAATGGCCAAAGATGGATATCATTCCCCTCACAACTGAACAATTTCTCCGGCAGAAACAACTCATAGAGGACTAAATAATTTTGAAGCTGCAGAAGGAGAAGTTCAAAAGTGATGAAGCTTACTTCATCCCCAACATCATCCATCCTTTGTTAAACTGCTGAGAGTTTAAATCCTTTTCATCACAGCAGTGAATACTGCCTCCCTCACCAGCATCTGTAATAATCCAGAGGACAACAGCAAGAAGGTCACAGATATCCAACTGCATGAGTACTCGTGAAAAATGTGCAACAGGCATTTTTATAAGGTATTTCATGGGCTGGGGCAGTAAATTATTCCTTATGTTTAGTTGCTTGTGGCCAATGTCTGAATGGGTACTGCTCCTTAGGCACTACTGCTACTTGGGTGGCACGGTAGCCCAGTGGTTATCACTGTTACCTCACAGCAAGAAGGTCCTGGGTTGAAATCCCAGGCCATCCTAGGTACTTTCTATGAGGTTTGCATATTCTCCCTGTGTCTGTGTGGGTTTCCTCTGGGTGCTCTGGTTTCCTCCCACTATCAAAAAGACCTGCATGTTAGGGATAATACTCCTGCTTGTGCCCTTGAGCAAGGCCATAGGAAAAATAACTACAACAGGATGGGTTAAATCAGGGAACAAATTTCATTGGAACTGCACAATGATAAAATAAAATGGCTTTCTTCTATTGTCTTCTCTAGATGATTATTTGCCATTTGGCCAATGCTAAACTGCAGGAATATGCAGCCTGAATAGAATTGCTATATGTGTTTTAAAAGGGTGTGTGGCTTACATGAGCCTAACACTTTGAAAGACAAAACCAATAATACTGATTCCCTGATATCTGTGGTCCCCTCAGACATTTCAGATCCCAGACTGAGACATCATTGCATTACTATTAGCATGAGCCCCCTCCCTTCTCCAAGACAATCTACTTTCCATAGCAACAGCCCTGAGGCCTTCTGGGCCCATGTGACCAACGAATGGGGGTGACTTTAATCCACGGGTCCAACAGGATCCCTTTCCTCACACTATAAGAGAGAGGGCGAAAAGGAGTCAGGTTACACTGGCACATGCTCCCTAAAACAAAAAAAAACCCACCCTGCCTGCAGACTATAACCAGCTTTGAGCGGGAAATTGTGGGCACACATGGTTGAGTTAAATTAAAACTAATTTAGCAGCTGAATGCAGTCACGAATTGCCACCCTTACAAAAGCATGAGCGACAAAGGAACAAGCAGATTCAGGAGAATGATGTTCATTCAAAAAGAACAGAAACGGATACAGGAAATGATGGCCTCTATAGGAAAGTAGAACTGCTTAGATAAACACATTAGCAGGAGCACAGATGGGCCTATGCCAGCCTCTTCAACTCCCACACAAATCATATAAACATGTGCAAACAATCTAATATGCTATGCACACACACACACACACACACACACACACACACACACACACACACACACACACACACACACCATGGCCTGACCACAACAGAATCTGTCACTTGCTCACCGTTGTTGTATTACTCAGTATGTATTAAATCCATCAGTTAGTATTAATAGTTTGTAGAAAGGCTTTATCAAGCTCTGCACCATACCAGGAATTTGAGTAACCATCTCTCGGTCAAAACAACTCTTCTAATCTACAAATTCGGGACAGTAGGGGCTATGAGTTAAATCCATCTTTTGGTATTCTCATCCCTGTAGACTCCACCCAAACAGGTTTTGTATGCCAGCTTGTACAGCATTCACATGCATCAGCAGTGCTTGAATCCTAAGGTTGATGCACATGTAAAGAGTTGCTGATATGGTCTCTGGGTCTGAGCTGAGACTCCACTATTTTACCCAGTATTGCCGTGTCCACTGGAGGCAACTGACATGCAGGAGCTGGGTGGGACGCAAAAACCTTTTTTGACGCTGTGCTCTCTTTTCTCCAGAAGTCTTTCCCTGGAGCAGCATGGACCAGTGAAGTGTAGAGATACACTTGTGAGTTTTATCTATCACACTATTCACTACCATGACACTTTATATAGGGGTGCCCCGGTGGCTCACCTGGTGGAGGATGCACCACATAAGTCGACTTACCCTATCAAATAAAGGTGGAAAAGGGAAATCATCTTTAAAAATGACATTCTAAAAACAAATGATTGCTTTATTTTTACATGCTATGTTTTACATATGCAAGAAGTATGTGGCACTTTCATTTATCAACACTGTTTCCTTGTGGCTCACTACCCAACCCAACTGGAGTATGAAAACATTTGGAATAAACCTAAAATCTCACTGTTGTCTCATGCTGCTGTCCTACAGAGTAACCGTGAACCAGACGTGACACTTGCACAACGGAGCCAGTGGATATCCGCCTTCATTCAACCTTTATCAGTAGGTGCATGTCTGAGGTGGGGCCATATTGAGTGTGGGTTTTACTGCTGATGATGCAGACCACCGTAAAGCAGGGGAAGAGAGCGGCAGTGACTTGAGAGAGGTGGGGGTGGGGGGTGTAGATGAAGCCCGACATGCCAGAGGGGTAATTAGCACACAGTCAGTAATAGCATCTACACACCAGAGCAGGAAGCAAAGGGAAATAGGGCTGTTTACCCCCACCAGGGTCGGTTCCAGGGCCCAGTCCACACTTGCCCCATTCTCTCACCCTCATATCCTCAAGGCCTAAAACGGTCTGCTGCTAGACTGCTATGTCCACACAGACAAAGCCATAAACAGCCATCAATACCCCCAATCTCTACACAGTCCCAGCCACTTTGATCTAAAGGGTGACACGGTTCGAGTCGATCACCTCATTGTGTCCTGTGATAACTCTTTAAGCCAACTGCTGTTGGTGACTGGGCACATGTTAAGACATAGGATGCACAAACGGCTTGCTTTAAACACATCCATAAAGCCACTATATGGTCAAAATGTCATTTGGCCAAGCTGTTTTCACTTGAAGTGACTATCTCCTGGAGATAACACTGTCTATGTGGCTCTCCGGTGACTCTCAATGAGTGAGGGCACATTCCTCCGCTGTGAGTTCAGCCTACCTGGAATGCAGGTGGCTAAATGATCCCCCTTTTGAGTCGGTGAGCAAGCAGGAGACACAGAGACCCATCTTTCTACCATAACTGTGCACATTTACAACGCCTGTGCTAAGAACTGCAGAGCAACTCGTGGCGCCAAGCAAAGAGAAGCAGTGACTTGGTGGAAATAAGGGCCATTTGGAGATGAGAGAGGTCGAGTGAGCACTCAGGGAGGGGTTAGAAGTCAAGGGTCAGGTAGAGGTGAGACTAGGATGCAGGGCCTCCACCCAGGTGTGCAGCTGGGGGGACTGGACTGATAGGGGACAGTTAGGAAACCTAAGATGAGTATTTTCAAATGAGAAGAATGCACCGTTTCTGTTAGTCTCCATTTTGTAGACATCACGTAATTCTACACCACATCCCTCAGTCACAAACCTGGTCATCTCTCATGGAAGAACCCAAGAGATTCACAACGTGGACATTACAGATGGAATTTCCGGTTTTGGACTGTTTTAATTATAAAAGGACAAAAATGCTGCGCCACAACCAACAAATCCTTCCATGAGGAGATATTGTCACTTTCTTTTTAACTCAATCTCTTCTCATTCATGTCTGAGTCTCTCCTGGGTTGACAGCTGTGAAGGAATTTCCTTTGCTCTCTAAACTCCTTTAATTTGCTGGCTTGTCTTTCATGGGGAGTGTGATATTGGCCACAGCTCAAACACAGGATCTCTTCCATGTTGCCGCCCCTGGCCCTATCGCCTTAGCTAATGTAGGCCTGAACCGACCCTTGACCCTTGATGCTTACGCTTGGATGACCAGGGAGAA
>OMLC01005063.1:6653-21826 GCA_900302585.1 Regalecus glesne | reverse complement strand
CTTAGCCCATTCTCTCATTAAACACACACACACACACACACACACACACACACACACACACACACTAGTTTCTGTATCAGTGTAGGCTGTCCTTTGTGCTGCACCTTACAACAGCGGGAGAGGACTTGCTTCCCTGCCTTGGCAGAAACAGGGTAGCCCTAGAGCACTTGCAGATTAAGCAGCATTCCCTAGCTCCTTTGATTAGACATTCTATCGTCCAGAAATGCCCTCCCCCTGTTCAGACACAAAATGTCTCTCCTGTCCCCTCGCATTGATGAAGCAAAAAATGGCCACAGTACCACACATGGACACACATACACTCCTTCTTAATTAAATCTTTAGTTTAGAAGGAGAGCCCAGCCCTCTGAGTCCTCACCACGCGTTCCTCCCTCTGTGACCACTCAGGCATGTGCTATACCAGGACTGAGTAGTAATTTGTTCCATGCATTGCAGCTTGGTTTGAGTAAGGCGCTGTAGGGTTTTTCACAGTTTTCTTCTCCATTTTGATCCTGCGCTTCCTTTTGTCTCAACAGGTGATAGTGGATACCCCCACCAGCCCAGTCACCAGCGGCCTACCCTTATTTTTTGTCATCACTGTAACTGCAATCAAGCAGGTAGGACATTAGCCAGCACAGCACAGTGAAGTTGACAAAGCAAATTGAATTGCAGCTGCAAGCACCGCATTCCTTCATAGTCACACGGTCTTTCCTCACATTTCATCCGTCACCTCCATCACATTATAACGCCCTCCACCTTCATAACCCGCTTGCTGTGAGTTTTGGATAAACCATGTGACTAATGCTCACTGAGGTTTTTGTATTAATGTGCTCTGCAGGAAAATTCTGATTGGGGAGAGAAAGTGGCGCACTCACAGCGAACATTAGCAAATGCAGAGAAATGGAGAGAGAAGGGAAGACAGAGGGAGAGAGTCTATTATACAAGAGTCTATTCTACAGAATCAAATTATCAAGCGGAGTGTCTCATTTTCAGACTGCTGCAGCTACATCCCAGCTTTTAGATGTATTGTTTCAGGATTGGCTTTTTTGGTGAGCTTACCGCTGGGGCTTTGAAATGTACAATAGAGCGTGGACTTCCTTCCAAAAATATATGGGACACACTGATAGTGTTGCTGCATTTAGCCAGGCTTTGAAGTGGGACAGCGGGGAGGTCTGCTTTTTTTGTATGAGGTCAATAGACAGGGTGAACTGTTGTCCAGTTCATTTGTCCATGAATGGAAATCTAACCATCTGACATCATCTGTCCACATTGTTCTCTCAGGCTGTCCCTGTAACCTCACTCTCTGGCTCTGCCTTGGTATCTGTGGCTACCACTGTCTCTGATCTGCATCCTGGCATCCCCTCTTCTCAGTTTATCTCTCCATTTAACTAGAGCCCCTTGATTTATATTTAGCACTTTGTAGTCAACAGCACTCAACATATGGATTTGTTTTTCTCTATTTTACTGTTTGATGGTCCCACTGTCCCAGTGCAATACCAGGGATTCACTAAGGCCCTGTTTAACCTGGTATTAACATGTGTCTTTGTAATCTGATCATAAGTGGACGGCTCTAAGTACAGGTGTGAAGGAAGATACATTGAGAGCCAAATGCTCAGTCCACATGCACAGGTGGTCCAGGTCTCATTTGACCACATTCTTTTAGCAATGTTTAGGTGAATGGGTCCTGGCCCACATTGAAGGACCGCCTATTCAACTGATATTCTCTGCGTGAGCAGATGTACGTACATCCGTGCACCTGAAGTGTCAGATTTAATAGTGAAACTTTGTCTGTGATATCTGGAAATTTGAAAAAGCCCATAGTGATATATTATGAGTGCATCAAACAATTAGCGTGATATGGTTTGCCTGGAATACACCATGAAATATAACCAGTCTGTATTGTTTTTATTTGGTACATGTCAAGGTCTGTGCAAACTTCTTTTTATTTCTGGCAGACTAGGCATAGGAAGAGTATTGCTTTCTCCCACCAGTTGAAAACCATGATATATTTAGTCTTTATTAATGGAAACTATGTACATGTTAACTTGTATTGTAGGGGAAGTGAGATCTGATCATAACTGGTCACTCGAGACACGTGTGGAGACACATTCTAATACCAGGTGTAAACTGACAACCATAGATCTGTCCACTTGTGATTGGGTCATCTCAGACACTTGTTAAAGCCAGGTGTAAACAGCTGCTAGGCCACAGCGTTAGCTGCTAATCTTGTGCTGTTGAAGTGCATTTAGTTTATGCCAAGTGAGTTGTCCAGTCCACTGGGTGCTGTATGTCGTGTGCAGTCCTTGTGCAATGAATTTGAGGTCCCAAAATATGTGTGCAAGAATGTATTCACATCACCACATTAGTTGATAAATGACATTCATTCCACTTGGCAGCCAAGGTTGATTCCTGTAACCCTCACCCTCCACCCCACCCCACAGGGCTATGAGGACTGGCTTCGACACAAGGCAGACAACGAGGTAAATAAATACCTGGTAACAGTGCTAGAAGATAATCGACGAGCACGGAAGGAGAGCGAGAAGATCAAGGTAGGTTTCAGATGTTGCGTCTTTGCCAAGATTTTTTGGAACAAACACCACTTGGATGATGAGACCAGATACAGAGACGTTTCCTTTAAAGTCAGCATGACCGTGTTTGGACATGCACGAGGGTGTTTCTGCTGTCATTTTAAACTTAGAGGATGTCCCAACATGGCTATAATGGTAACTGTGGTAGTAGCTGATTATTTCATGTAGGGTGTGGCATGGAGACAGTGACACAGATTTATCTCTGTGCTGAGCTCCAAACAGGTGTGAAAAATGTGTTGTCAAAGAAATATTAGTATTTTTGTCTGAAAATTCAAGACAATTTCTAAGTTTTCAGTCAAAAAGTATGCTGAATTAACTTTTCAAATACGTCAATGTAGTTTCCTTTAAATAAGGTCTCACTGATCTTGAACCAAAGGTGGTGAAACGGGTCAATGAAAGTGCTTGAAAACACTCTATCTCTGCCCCATGGCCTGCCCAACACGCAGGTCGGAGATGTGGTAGAGGTGCAGGAAGATGAGACGTTTCCTTGTGACCTTATCCTGCTGCAGTCGAGCCGGGATGATGACACCTGCTTTGTGACCACAGCCAGTCTGGATGGAGAGTCCAATCATAAGGTAACAAACATCAAGCAACTCTGCGGCTAATGCATTGAACTGTGTGTAAGGGTTGACCTCATCAAGTCATCTGTAACTGTTGGGGTGGCATAGCTCAGTACATACGGCAGTAGCCTAGTAATCAGAGACTGGTGACTTGATCCCTGGCCCCTGCAGAAAGCATTTAGTGGTGTACTTGGAACAAGACACTGAACCCCTAACTGCTCCTTGAGTGCTTCGCGGCGGCTGCGCTCACGGCTCTTATACAGTAGGATGGGTTAAATGCAGAGATCAAATTCTACCAGCCTTGGTTGTGCAGCAAATAAAACTGTTGTTGGAAGGGTACTTTCGGTTTTAGATTCATGTTAGTCACAACATTGGGGCTGGATTTCATCATAGCCTGTCAACCTTTACACTTTCTCTTTTTATGCCTATGCTGTTCATACAGACACACTACACAGTGCCAGACACAGAGAAGGATCTGGAATCCCTCAACGCCACCATCGAGTGTGAGCAGCCCCAGCCCGACCTTTACAAGTAGGCACTCATCAAATGGCACGTAGAGATTCGCGCTACATTCACAAGTTGACTGTGGTTTGTTCACCACAGGATTAGGTCAACTGTGCCATTTCAAAATGTTTTAGTGACTCTGATGGCAACATGTTGATTCTAAAGTGAGAAGCTGTCATGGAGATTATGTTAGCCGGCTGATGTTATGATTGTCCTGCTTGGTCTGGAATATATGGGAGGCTTCTCAGGAAATAAAACCTAGAGTGATTGGCCAGTTAGGTCCTGAGCTTCTCAAAAGTGATTTCTTACTCTTGGGAGAATAGTAGCCCAATGTGAAGAAGAATTTTAGCTCCCCCTATTGTCAAAGAGTAGAACATTTTCATTTAGCCACACATCAGAGTGTTGTTTTGAGATGTGCTAAGGAAGTGATGGTGCCAGATACTGACTTTTCAGTCAATAAAACAGACAGGGTCATGGCCAGGATAGTATCGGCTAACCACTAGTAGTTTAGCTGGCTCTACAAACTGCACCATACTCCAACTCTCTGGTGATAGGCAGATGGTGCTGTGATACCAGGTGCAATGATGGATATGATCCTCCAAAATAAAAGAAATAAGCAGATAATGCTGCATAGCTCGACTTTCATACCATAGCTTTTAGAGCCATATTGTTGGCATAGCTCAGGAGTTATGGCGGTTGTCTAGTAATTGGAGATTCATGGATTGATCCCCGGTCCTTATCGAAAGAATGTTGAGGTGACCTTGAGCAAGACATTGAACCCCCAAGGGCCCAACCCCAGGAATGGAGTGGAGACCTGTCTAGGGTTTTTCCTCACCTTTTGTCCAATGAGTGCTGGAATAGGCTACAGCATGACTCTGCGAGCTGAGTTTAGAAGAGTAGTTATGGATGGATGGATGGATGGATGGATGGATTGATTGTTATTAGTCAAGGGAACGTTAATATGTAGAGAGACTGTTAAATGAGTTGTTCTTCCTATTTCTATATGTGGCCAAGACTATATACACTTTGTCTGTTGCAGGTTTGTTGGACGCATGCATATATATAAGAATGATCAAGACCCTGCAGTGAGGTGAGAGCATTTCTCATGTTGATTCCAACCCCTTTTACTATGCAGCCATACACACAAGCACACACACACTCTCACACAAAACCATTTTAGAACAGAACTTTAAAACCGCAATATGGCAACATAAACATTTCAATGCTAAACCCTCCACCTCTCTTTGCTGCCTTGTATTACTCCGTTATGCCTTTTACACTCCCACAGCTCTTACCATCTCAAAGATCCCTCTCCCATGTTGGCCCTTATTTGATTTATTTTTATCCAGAACTTTTGTTGTCTCTCATTTCTCCAAGGTCTTCCTTCTTTTGGCATATTTTATAACTACTATACGCTGTTTTACGCAAATGAGTTATTGGAAATGTAGCACATATTGCCATAGCTCATTCTGCATGCGCATCACCATGTCGAGTCACTTTCATTGGTTGTTACATGCTAGTTAATCATGATTGGTTGTTGGAGTCAGACAGGTTCCAGTTTAAAAAGTAAATACTTGGCACTCACAGAAAAACTTTTCTTTTAAGGCATCCTTGAATTAAATATTGGAAGTGACATGGAATGGTCAAAATAAGTTATTTCAGCCACTTCAATTTTAATGAAATAATATTCCCTGCTGGAGCTGGAGACAGGCATGGGTGCAAGTCCATATATACTGGGATGGCATCCAATGCTTTAACTTTTCCCCCATCCACAGTATTAGTGGTTGTGTCAGGAAGGACATCCAATGTAACATTTTGCTAAATCAGTATATGGATTGACAAGACCATACCGGATTAATTTAGGCCACCACACATAATACAAATGGAAACTATAAAATCAGCTGTGGCAACCTCTGAAAAACAGGGAACTGGCAGAAGAAGAAGAAGAATATCTATTGCATCTTTAATGCTACCCAATGAGGAAAATTGTCTTAAGCTCACCAACATACAATGTAAAATCAGCACAGGAAAAAAAGTAGAGAATAACATATTAAGTTCAAAGTAGAAACGGTCATTGAGAATCATTTATTTCTTTAGTTGTGAGGAGCCTAATCTACATTTTCCCTTGGTCTTTAACATTAAACTTAAATATCAGAACTGCATGCCTAATTTTCACCTAATTCAACCCTAAATCATAACAAGACTAACCAAAGTGTCTTCATTTTGCAAAAATATATCCACTCTTATATGGTAAAAAGAACTAAAATTGGTCCTCATAAATTTAGCTGAACAAGACCCCCCCACACACACACACACCACATCTGCCTAATTAAAGAAAAACACTTTGTTGTTTCCCTTGCATTACCATAAAATCATTATTTCATTGATCATAACTTTAAACAAACATTAAAGTGAAACTTGCACTGGCACTGGATCAACAGTTATCCCCAAAAGGCTCTCATGGGCATTTGTTATTAACTGCTTTGAAATTGGCCTATAAAAATGCCACTTCGTCATTTTCAAGAACATTGGGGCAAGTGTAAACCCAAGCTATAATCATATATCTCCACTGGATATTCCACACTTGATGCCCTCTCAGCTGCCAGAGTTCCAATCTGAATGGGGGTGTGGGGTTGGCCTGTGAACTGCAATGCTGCTAACAAAGTTATTCCTTTTGTTTGTTGGATTGATTCAGGTCTTTGGGTCCAGAGAACCTACTCCTAAAAGGGGCCACTTTGAAGAACACTCAAAAGATCTTTGGTGAGTGTAAATTGAATGTATCTATACTGAGGTGGCCTCATGTTGGATTTTGAAACATGAAAGTACAAATCTTCACTGTGAACTCTCCTCTCTCCTTCAGGAGTGGCAGTTTACACTGGCATGGAGACCAAGATGGCTCTCAACTACCAGGGCAAGTCACAAAAACGCTCTGCAGTTGAGAAGTAAGTTTCAAGAATGAGGTTATATGGATGTGATGGAATTTGTAGTCTCTTGTGATTTTAAAATTTTTGATTTTTTTGTGGATTGATATTTTTCCCCTAGGTCTATCAATGCCTTCTTGCTCGTTTACCTTTGTATCCTTGTGAGCAAGGCCCTAGTATGCACCACACTAAAGTATGTTTGGCAGAGTAAGCCTGGCCAGGATGAGCCATGGTATAACCAGAAGACCCAGAGGGAGAAGGACTCCAACCTGGTGAGGACACATCTCAGCAACTTAACAAGGGGCTCTGTTAGTGGTAGTATTGGAATAAGGGTGTTTCAAGGGGATGTTCAAAGGCACTTGGTGTTGGAGTAAAATCCTTTCAGTTGGCTTAGAATTTCTTAATCATCCATGAACTTGTATATTTTGACAATGTTTTAGAAGAACAGTCTTTATATGTTATCACTGCAGTATGGATATTGCAAGTGTCTATTTTCTGATTTGACTTTCTATGTATTCATTTTTGTTTTTATCTTATATGTATCAAAGGTGTGTGTGTGTACGTGTGCGTGTGTGTGTGTGTGTGAATTACAGTGTACAACTTTGTTGAGGTTAGCAAAAGTTTGTTAACTGTCAACGTTCTGTGACATGCATTTCCACTAGCCTAAAGAGGCCAAATTTGAAACATCACTTTATGATGAAAATACATCTGCACAGCTGGCCTCACAAGACTACATGTTAATTCATCAAGTCACATTCAGTTACATGCAAACCATAAATGTCAACATATGGATGGATTAGGAGGTAGTTCAGGACATCTATTCAATAATTAGAATTTATATTATTAGATTTTTCATTATTATTTGTTTAACAAGCCTAGAAATGATTATGTGTTGGTATTATGTTAAGGTTATCGATAGATCATCAGCTTTGTTGCTATTTGATTAGAGGTGGTTTAGTTTAGGTATCGAAGTTGGTTAAGTTTGTTTATGAGATTAGAAATAGTTATGTTTAGCTATTACCCCAGAAATGGTTTTGGAATTATTATTTTTACATTTCACGTGTGGTATGGATCTGGGAGACTAATCATTAAATGCAAAAAAATCATGTTGTGTGTAAATCCATGTTAAAATTAGATGTCCTCAGCTATTTCCTCATTCATTCAACATGCTTTGTATGTATGTAACAGGATTTTGAAGGTCATGTTTTTTTTTTGAACCTGCAATCCTGTATATGGAAGTTTTTGTCTCGGAGACTGGATTTGTGTTAACGTACTCCCTATGGTTCTGTCTCTCCTGCAGTACTTGAAGATGTTCACTGACTTCTTGTCCTTCATGGTGCTCTTCAACTTCATTATCCCTGTGTCCATGTATGTGACAGTGGAGATGCAGAAGTTTTTGGGCTCCTTTTTCATCACCTGGGACAAGGACTTTTTTGACCCCGAGATCCAAGAGGGGGCACTGGTCAATACCTCAGACCTCAATGAAGAGCTGGGACAGGTCAGGGATAGGAACAGAACAGCATATGGAAAGGTCTTCAGGTTAAAGGAGTCGATGTGGAAATGGTGTCTACAAATACTTAGTCGTGTGCCTTTATCCCCTGTAGTTTGATCTGCTAAAATCGTCTATTTGAGAGGTATCATCTCTTGTCAAATACCTGTGTTGTTTAAGTACAGTTATTTGTGAATCTGTGGGTTGATACACAAGGCAAGAGGGATGTTAATGCAAGTCCCAAGTATGTGTGAGTGTTTCAATTGTTAGCCCGCCAAATGACCTTGTGAAGAAAATGATGAAGATAGTTGTGACTTGGGGTATGACCAGCTCTTAATTTAACCTGATTGGCTTTGCCTTCCTGACTTCCCCTGTTTTTACCGCTAACTCAAACAGTGCAGCTATAGAGCAGACACGTTCAGTTTGCCAGATGATTGCTTCAATTAAAGCTGATGCTTCATTAAACTGATTTATGGAGTGCAATTCTGTCAGCAAGTTATCACTCGGCATTATTATTTAAGCCCATTAATTGTCAATTTTATTTATGTGGATTCAGATAACTGTGTATGTGTGTGGAAAGGTCTCTTTTTTATGGCATTAGAAGACTGTTGTACTTTTGTCATAACGCCTGCAGGTGGAGTACGTCTTCACAGACAAGACGGGTACACTTACCCAGAACAACATGGAGTTTATCGAGTGCTGCATTGATGGCTTTCAGTACAAATACCAGGACGCAGGCTCAGAGTTGGATGGGTTCTGTGTCACAGATGGGCCTGTGAGCAAGCTGCAGGAGAAAGCTGGCAGGGTGGGTAGTGTGGTGTCCCTCCATCTGTTTTAGAAAAAGGTTACACATACACATGCCAACAAATGGCCATTACATAGCTCATTGGTCAGGAAGACCCTTCAGAGGTCACCTACATACATTCTCTGATGTGGTAAAATATGCACTTGACATAGGAAAGGATTGTGGGGGTTGTGAACTTGACACTTAGCTGCCTGATAGCGCTCTACAGCTGATAGGTCACAAGTTCATTTCAATAAACAGTTGTAAAACCAAGCTTCTATCTTATCTTCAGCTACTGTATATTAGAATTTTTCTGCAGGCTATTAGTTGCTCAACCTGGGCATCATTGTCGTTTTTTCAAGTTGCCTGTTGTATTTCCTTTTTTTCCATTCTTCCTGCGTATTTTTTAATAAACTTTAGATATTTCATGTAAGTTTTATAGTCTGTATTTAATGAAGTATTACTGTGTTTCTTTCAGGAGAGGGAGGAGCTGTTTCTGCGAGCCCTGTGTCTCTGCCACACAGTACAGATAAAGGAATCTGCAAGTCAGAGTCAATGTGAGACAGATCAGGTGGATGGCAATGGACTGGATGGAGAGTTGGTTCACTCAGAGGAGCAGCGGGGCTTTATAGCCTCCTCACCTGATGAAGAGGCTCTAGTCAAAGGTGCCATGAGGTAAAATTTTCGGTGGGATTACTATTTCAGTCAAATTGTTGGATTATCTCTATAAATTTATTGTTTGGTTAATTTAAGACAATGTATATTCAAAAATAGCTACCACATCACTGTGTTCGTGTGTGCATGTGCGTGTACTGCTGTAAACTGTCTAAGTAGATTTCTCTAGTAATATAAATTGGCTGGCTTTATTAGCTGCTATGAATAACTCATCCCTGGCTCTCTGACTCCACCTGCAGGTATGGTTTCACATTCTTGGGCCTGGAAAGCAAGAATATGAAAATACTGAACAGGACCAATGATGTTGAAGTGTAAGTCTGTATTTCCTGATATTAAATTACTTTATTTTTCTCCCATACATCATGACTCTTCTTTTGACATGTTAATATTTTAAAAAATCTATTTTTAACACATGGTCTGGCCCTCATAGTTATGAGCTGCTTCATGTGTTGAACTTTGACCCGGTGCGAAGGCGAATGAGCGTAATAGTCAGATCCCCATCAGGTGAGCCCGAAATTACCGTCTAGTTTTCTGCACTGACCTTTGTTTGATGCTGACCCCCAACCCTGACAATGTTTGCTGTGTGTGTATGTATGTGTGTGCTTGCAATTTACTTATAATCTAGGTGATACATTGCTCTTCTGTAAGGGGGCCGACTCTTCCATATTTCCCCGTGTCAGGCAGGAGGAAGTGGACAGGATACGCATGCATGTGGAGCGCAATGCCACGGTGGGTCACACAATCCGCCTTCTTCTCTAAACTAAAGTAGCGTCCTCGTGATCTCAACCTGCATGGTGCATGACGAAGCATTCAAAAGTTTATCTCGTTGTAATTTGAGATGGTTTTACCTTCCGCAGGATGGTTATCGCACGCTGTGTGTGGCCTACAAGAAGCTCAGCACAGAGGAGTATGCTCGGGTAGATGCAGAGTTAAGAGATGCCAGGCTGGCCTTGCAAGACAGAGAGGAGAAGCTGATGTCTGTATACAACCAAGTGGAGACCGGCATGAGTCTCATAGGTGCTACTGCAGTGGAAGATAGGTAGGCTTGGTTACAGACATAGCCTTGTGGCACCTGGTCCTTTTCCAACTGTGGTATTAACTTTTATTGGCCTTGTTTCACATTGGTAAATTCTTAACCTGCACTATATATTCTCATTGAACTTCCCTCTCTCCCCATCTGGCACAATACCATCTTAATCCCCCCTCTCTCTCTTCCTCTTTAACGTGGCCTCTCAACACCAATTGTAACCTCAAGAAGACACAGCAGAGACTCTATTTTCTGAGGCATCTTAAGAGTTTTCAGTAGGAGTACAAAAACTCTTCAGAACTTCTATCACAGTACTGTTGAGAGTGCCTTGACATGTCATTTCACAGTGTGGTTTGACAACCTGATTGCTCAAAATTACTGGAATGTAACTACCACAACTTCAATTTAATTTTTTGGACCACATGTAGTATTTTTAACATAAATGTCACAATTTGACGCACCACACCAGCTTCAAACTAATTTACATGAGTAGTCCCTGTCTTTTTGATGGTGGGAGGAAGGAAACCAGAGCACCTGGAGGAAACCCACATAAACATGGGGAGAACATGCAATTTCCACACAGAAAGGACCTGATATGGGATTCAGACCTAGGACCTTCTTGCAGTGAGGTAACAGTGCTAACCACTGCACCTCCGTGCTATCTAATTTTATCAAAATTTTCACCACCCACACCACTCCCTGCAAAAAGAAAGCCCAAAGCTTCATTAAGACATCAGGCAGCCCACTCATATTCGGGTTTTATTTTTTCCTTTCAAAAATTGTTACCTGAGCACCAAATCACACATCACTGATCTCGGTTATATTTTCTCTCCACAGGCTGGTGAACAGTTGATGCACCCATATGAACCTTACATTGTTGAGTTTTCATTTACTGTATATTGTGTATGTAATGTATGAATTCATTGTGTTCATAGTCTTTATATGTGTCCTGTGTCCTTGTGTCCATTGTGTTAAGGCAGAGAGACAGAGCACAATAATCTACTTGTACTCTGAATGTATATCACAAGTGAGCTGACCTTCAACTTCTCTCCCTTTCTCTCTCTCTGCTTTTGTCTTTGGCTGTCAGGCTTCAAGAGGAGGCAGCAGCAACCATGGAGGCTCTGCAGGGTGCAGGTATGAAGGTTTGGGTGCTTACAGGAGACAAAATGGAGACAGCAAAGTCCACCTGCTATGCTTGTAGACTGTTTCAGAGGAACACAGAGTTACTGGAGCTGACATTGCGAACACTAGAGGATGTAGGGAGGAGGCGGGAAGAGCGACTGCATGAGCTTTTGGTGGATTACCATAAAAAAGCCGTGCAAGATGCACCACCAGTAAAAGCAGGTGTCACCAGGTCAGTTCTGCCCAACTATTTTACTTTTATTTGTTTAGTTTTTTGCTTTGGAAGTATTTTGACCTAGCCAACAAAATCTTAACTGATGCATGTAACCTAATCAGTTTACCACCTGTGGTAAACAAATCCATCTTTTATTCCTGGTATTTTCTGTAGTCTTAAAGGTCAACTAAACTTTTATTTGTGTCTTTAAGGAGCTGGTCTACAAGCAACCATGACTATGGTTTCATCATAGATGGAGCCACTCTGTCTATGGTCCTCAACTCTTCTCCTGATTCCAACTCCTGCCATTATAAGAGCCTCTTCCTGCAGATCTGTCAGAACTGCACAGCTGTGCTGTGTTGCCGAATGGCACCTCTGCAAAAAGCACAGGTTGGTGTTATTTGCTGGCATACAGTCAGAATCTTATTTGCCCTGTAGCTTTTCACATGCCAAGTATTTGATTTGGAGATTTTGCTACTGCACAAATTAAGATTAAAAAGTAATATGAATATGAACACTGGTTGCTCTGTGTAGGCCATAAATTTTGATTTCTATTAGGGGTGTGCGATATGATGATATATTGTGAATGATAACTTTTCCACAATTCTGCATAATCTACTTTTACAGAGAGATTGGGGAAATCTTTTCCTACTGCCTGTTTTGATGAATTATATGGCAACTTCACATTCCTCCAGTTGTGCTGCTTGAACATGCATCCAAACTAATTCTCTGACCCAAACTTCAAATCACGCACCCTCCCAGACACACAAATTAAGCAATAGCAGAATACTTAACTTTCTTTCCCTCCTCCTCCTCCTTTTCTCATGACAACATAGCATCATGGCAGACAACATGGAGGGTGACTTGGTTCCCCAAAAAAAACGTTGACTTCTGTCATATGGAACTGGTTTGGATGTCAAAAAAATGGCACAGCGCAAACAACAGTAATTTGCAAAGTTTTCAAAGACAAAGGTTCAGAAGTCAGATGTCAACATGACGAACCGGTTTAACCATATTTTTAAAAGCGCCCCAAAGACCATGTGGAAAGCCAAGTGATCAAGGGATCCTAAGTGATTACATCATCCGGAGGGACACAGCCAACTTGTGCCACTCGGCATAAACAATCTACACTAGCAGAGTGTATGAAAAAGTGTCACCATATAATAAAGCAAGTCAACACTGGAAGGAGGTAACTGAAGCAGGTACATTTTACCAGGCCAAAGATATGGTTCCAAATGAAAATGGTGGAAAACAAAGTAGCTGACCTGTGTTACGAGTTACCTAGCTGTTGATATTTTTTAAACACTGCCATTCCACGACTAGTCTGATGCTGCAACAAGATTGAGCATATTAAACATTTCAGTTTTTGCTGCAAGTGATTTATAGTCTAGTTGCACTATGGAACCTTATTTTTTTCTGATAAAAGTAAGTAAATATAACTACTTTTCTGTGTCTAATAAACTTTTTGGGTGTCACACCTCCTGCCAAGTTGGATTGTTTTTTATGTTATTTTGCAAAAATGCACTAGAATGTTACCTTTTGAAACCAAAATTGGTTTTCGAAGCTATGCAAAGTGTTGCAAACTAGACCATGTCAATATTATTGTTGAATATTTTTAACATTTCAGAACTGATGTGGTTATCATTAAAATCAGTTTGAAAAGACACTTTGGCCTAAATTTTTCATTTTGGATTGGGTTTTGTTTCCTTACAGGAAATATGGAAATTAGTTTGGTCATACTATTCAATGACATACATATTATTCCTATAAAACAAAGAATGAAAGAGACTTGTGATAAATATCGTGGATTGCGATTTTTGCCCCCCCCCCAAAAAAATAAATAAACTTGCCGTATCACTCACCCCTAATATCTATCCTCTTGAAGCTACTTGACTAAACTTATGATCAGGGATTGACTCAATAAAGTTAAATTGATTTATGATTAACCATGTTTGTTTAATAGGGAAACGCTGGATCATATAGTTTAAAAGTAGGATCATAAAGTTTTGTTTCCCAAATCTTCTCCTTCACCTTTTCTTCCATCTCTCTCGATCTTTAGATAGTGAAGATGGTGAAGAACTCCAAAGGCAGCCCCATAACACTTTCTATTGGAGATGGCGCCAATGACGTCAGCATGATTTTGGAAGCTCATGTTGGCATTGGTAAGAGATATTTTGGCAGTGCTGACAAAGGGATCTTGAAATTGGTAGTTCTAAATCGAGTAAAAAGTCATTCTGGAGTTTGTGCACTTCTTATTTTCAAACCTTGGTCTCTTAGGCATTAAGGGCAAAGAAGGTCGGCAGGCAGTGAGAAACAGTGACTATGCCATCCCTAAACTTAAGCACCTCAAGAAGCTTTTATTGGCACATGGACATCTCTATTATGTCCGCATTGCCCACCTGGTGCAATACTTTTTTTACAAGGTAAGAGGTAATCTGGTGAGGAGGACAGAAAAGGTGTCATCTCTCGTCAAAGTTAATGCCGTATAATTTATCAGCCCAGGTTCAGTTTTTGTATTCAGGTCACAGCGAAGTCTTGTTTTAATATTAAAACAGCTTGCTCTAGATCTAGAGATTGTCAGAACAGGTTTGTGAAAAAAACAATTGGATAGAATTAGTCCCCTTGTAAGCTAGACTATTTGATTTTGAATCAGACTGGTAATGTCACAGTAAATAAAAAGTCTGTAATTTCTGAATATTCCAGCCAAGTCCAAAATACATCTCTGAAATGTGTGAAGACTTGTAACTACATTTGATGTCCATCAGCCCAAACCCTCTCTCCTTTTCTTGCAGAATCTTTGCTTCATCTTACCTCAGTTCTTATATCAGTTCTTCTGTGGTTATTCTCAGCAAGTGAGTATGTCCCGTTGCTAGCACCCCCCCCTTGAGGTTCAGAGATGCCTTGAACAATTTAAAAAAGAGCATCACCTTAAACCCATGAAACCACCACCTGCCACTTCCTCCTCCTGAGAATCACACTGTTCCCCCAGATTGACCCTTTTGTCTTTGCCCCAATGTGTGGGTCTGTGTGTGGGTGTATGATTGACCTAGACTACACAGACACAAAGACCTCTTGATCCAGTTTGACTGTGCTATGATCCATTTAATTTGTAATTCAATTAGTATATCTATCCCTCAGAGAGAGGGTCCACATTTCATGTAGTTTGGTTTAATAGCTCTACCAATTTGTTAAACTAAATCTAAAATGTCACATAAATGGACAGAAATTTTCTAGTAATCCAAGTAATTTCTTTCAATCTTGGTCATCTTGACCAACAGCTTGACCATATATA